>JAKJMR010017559.1:170565-224418 GCA_024449315.1 Daboia siamensis
TTATTTATTTATTTATTTATTTATTTATTTATTTATTTATTTATTTAGTTGAATTTATATACCGCCCTATTCCCGAAGGACTCAGGGCGGTTCACAGGGAAATTAAAACAGTACAAAAAGGAATAAAATGGAATTAAATTAGTACAAGCCCACAATTCCTAATAACAATAAAATTAAAATTTTAAAATTAATTTAATATAATTTAATTAAATACTTTAAAATTTAAAATCCCTCAGTCCAGGCCAGACAATTCGAACAACCAGGTTTTAAGTCCCAGCGAAAAGAGCGAAGGTCGGGGGCAGTCCAAAGCTCCATCGGCAGTTCGTTCCAAAGGGCGGGCGCAATCACAGAGAACGCCCTCCCCCTGGGAATCACCCGCCGGCAATCTCTAACCGGCGGAACCCTAAGGAGGCCCTCCCTGTGGGCGTGCACAGGACGATGGGAAGCTGATGCTGGCAGCAGGTGCTCCCTAAGGTAATCCGGACCCATGCCATTTAGGGCTTTATAGGTCATCACCAGCACCTTGAATCTCACCCGGAGGGCAACTGGAAGCCAATGCAGCTCGCGGAGAAGAGGTGTTACATGAGAATATCGGGACACTCCCATTAGTACTCGCGCGGCTGCATTCTGCACCAGCTGAAGCCTCCGAATGATCCTCAAGGGCAGCCCCATGTAGAGAGCATTGCAGTAGTCTAACCGGGAGGTCACGAGCGCATGAGTGACTGTACATAGGGCATCCCAGTCCAGATAGGGCTGCAACAGGTGCACCAGGCGAACTGGGCAAAAGCCCCCCTGGTCACGGCTCCAATATGATCTTCCAAACTGAGCCGTAAATCCAGGAGGACGCCCAAGTTACAAGCCCTATCGACGGGGGGTAACACTTCACCCCCCCCATCATTAAAGATGGAGAAGAGTGATTCACTCGAGATGCCGATACGCACAGCCACTCAGTCTTGGCAGGATTTAGTCATAGCCTGTTTCTCCCCATCCAAACCCAAACTGCTTCCAGACAATGGGACATCACGTCGAGGGCATCACTGAGTTTGTTCGGGGTGGAGAGAAAAAGTTGGGTATCATCAGCATATTAACCAATATGATTCAACTTAGTTCCCAACACCAGACAAGGCCGGCCAGAATCTGTCACCTGTTGAGATATTTTCTGAGGCACTTTTCATAATGAAAATGTATTCATCAAGCCACTGACTTTAACCAGTAGCAATGTAAGCTATTGCTTAAGCTCACCTCTTAGTTGAAGGAGTGTAAGGATTTGATGAAAGTAGCGTGTTTGATGCAAGAGTTCCAGATGCCAAAATGACTCTGGCACACAAATGCTATCTTTCTATTACAGTGAGCTTTCCTAGGGCTTATACTGAACCTTTTAGCTATTTTTAAAGTGAAAAATTTAAAATAAGTACTTTGCTGCAGTTGCTGCTAATGTTTATAAAATAATACATCTATTTGAATTATACCTTTAATTGTGACTTTTCCTCATAAATATCTTCTATAATGGCACTTATTGGGCTCAAGGTTATTATGTTTTATGTTGTTGTTTTTTCTGCACAGGTGTTATTGCTCAAGAGGTAAAGGAAATTCTTCCAGAAGCAGTAAAAGATTCTGGGGAAATAGTTTTTACCAGTGGGAAAACTATTGAGAATTTCCTTGTGGTCAATAAGGTGAGTGAAACTCTTGGAAATAAACTAGCAACATAGAGTTAAAATTCTGAAGAAAATTAAATCCATACAAAGTCTGGAAAATATATTTTTTCCCATTTTTTTAAAGTGGCATCTTAGATATTTTGTTTAACCAGTGCTTGTTTTAGGAAGTGCCGATAACCACATTTGTTGGCTTGAATTGGTGAGAAGGAGGAAAAAAAACAAAAATAGGAAGTCTGCTGACAAGAATAAACTGGTTGAATCATTACAGATGATTTGGTGGAGAATAATAAGATAAGTGGTCAGTCTATATTTCTCAAAAAGCCTTCAGAAGAGAAGAAAAGACAGCTCTTAGTTCTTCATGTGTCTCCCACATTTAGCTTGACTACAAGTAAAACTGCTTATTTTTTTATAAGGACCACGAAGAATTTAATCTAATGAAAAAGTATGGCAACTACTTTTTCACATGATATACTAGTGAATGTCTTGCCCCAACCTACATGTAGGGCAGATTGTAGAATAACATAAGCCCATAAGTATCCTTATCTATTGAATGTTTATTCTATTAAAATAAATTGTATACATATTTTAACATTCTAAGCCACCCAGAGTTGCCCTATGGTAAGATGGGCAGCCAATAAATTTAAATAATAATAATATTTAATAATACACATAGAATGTATTATAAAAGGCTTATTTTGTGAAAATATAGTAAATATATATTTTATGATATTTTTTTTAAAATTGGAATATTAATGCTGAGATGGAATAGATGTAAGAATTAACAAATAGAAGACTGATATGGACCAGAAAGAGACCACTCTTACATTTTATAAACCACACTATAGAGTTGTGGTTATCTGGAAAATACAATTTCACATTTTGGTTGGACTACCTTCAGTCTTGAAGATAAGATATCCAATTTTTGCTTTCTTGAAGATAGATAATCAATTTTTGCTATTTCTTTCCTTCAGTCTTAAAGCTAGATATGTAATTTTTGATGATGGTCAAAAGTGTATTCACATGAGTAAAATGCATACTGTATGTCATTGCATTCATTCCTGGAGATATCAGATATGACCAATGGCAAATTCCTTGCCTTAATAATAGCAACAATTGAATTGGTTTCAGAGCTGGCATGTGCTATAATTGGAACTTGCAAAAGTGTGAAAATTTCAGGTGGTCCAGAATTTTGTGCTGAATATTACAGAGAGGGGCACTTATAAGAAGTTTGATTGCATCCTTTAAAGCTGTACATATTGCTTTTTCAAAAAGACAAATCTGCCCATGGTTTAAAATCTACAGAAGATGACCTCCCAGTTCCACCATGATCTGAGCCATGCTTGGTGGAAATATGGAAAAGGGCCTGTCCACATCTTTGGAATGCCTTGCCAGCAAAGTTAATATATATATATTTAATTTACACAGGTATTTGGCAGATAAGCTTGCTGTCAAATGAGATGAATTTTAATTTCATTGAATGTGGATTATGCCTTTTTATTGTGATATTTGTGTTTAAACAGTATATCTTTCCATTAGCTACCTTGAATATCATTTGGAGTGGAATTTAGATTCATTAAACTGTACATAAGATTTTTAGGTACTGTCAGAAGGCAGTCTTTCCACAGAAGAGAGAAGAATGGTATTGAGTAGTGAATTAATAGTACTGTAGACCTATGAAAAATACCTCCTCAGATTGTTTGAATTTCACCATATGAAACTCAGAAATCAAAGGAGTGGAGGAAAAGGTTTGAGATGAAGATCCTTTCTTCAAAAATGGGTTTTTGTGTGCCACTGTTACTTAAGTTGCCTCATCACAAAGTCTCTGTATCCACATTTTTCTCCACAAGTTTTGCATAGTGAAAAGATTTTTGCAAAAGGCCCACGGTGAGGAAAGCGTCTGTTAAGTCACTTTGCCTAACCTGTTAAGTTTCCTTTTTAAAAAAATACTTGTGAAAACAAAACATCCTCCTCACCCTTTGAAAATAAAAGACCCAATCACAAGGTAAGGATTTCAGCACATCAGAAGGTCTCTGTATAAAAGGAAACTTTGATTTTGTTCATCGCAGGAGCGTATTTTTATGGAAAATGTTGGGGCAGTGAAGGAGCTCTGCAAACTGACTGACAACCTGGAGAACCGGATTGATGAACTAGAGAGGTGGAGTCATAAACTGGCCAAGCTCAAAAGGCTGGACAGTATGAAGTCAACTGGAAGCTCTGGAGCATTCAGGTAATACAAATACCTGAATTTTAAACATAACTCTTATTCAGCTTTGGATCATAATATGAAGTGGCCACCTGGAGGAAAGGACTCTTGACAGATTTAATTCTCTATCACAAAAATAACATGTAAGTTGCAATCCTATGACTTAGGAGGAAGCTTCATTGAGCACAGTGGCACTTTTAACTATAAGGAAAAGGTAAAGGTTCCCATGCGTGCTAGTTGTTTCCAACTCTAGGGGCTGGTGCTCATCTCCGTTTCAAAGCCGAAGAGCCAGTGCTTGTCTGAGGACATCTCCGTGGTCATGTGGCTGGCATGACTAGACACCAAAGGTGCACGGAATGCTGTTACCTTCCCACCATAGTGGTCCCTATTTTTCTACTTGCATTTTTACGTGCTTTCGAACTGCTAGGTTGGCAGAAGCTGGGACGAGTAACAGGCGCTCACTCTGTTATGAGGCACTCAGGATTCGACCCGCCAAACTGCTGACCTTCTGATCAACAAGCTCAGCGTCCTAACCCACTGAGCCACCGTGTCCCTTCTTTTAATTATATTAAGATTTTAACTAATAGAGAAGCTCATAGAGTTTTGGAAAAGGTTCAGGTATTTTCCCAGGCTGAAGATTTAGTTCCCTTTCCTAGAGAGCCGGAAAGGACTTTTTTTTTCTCCTTTTACTATAATTAGGACTAATATCATGATATTTCTCTAATCCTTAATGAGAAGGGTAAAATATTGCACCATTCAAGCTCTGGACTATATAAATGTTCATTGTGTTTCTGAACTCTCCCAGGATAAATATGGATGTAAATCTGTATCTTTAATCCCATTCTTGAAGAGGCCTAGAGAAATACATTTTCAAAGGCTGACACAATCAGATAAACAATGCAACAAATTTGAAGATAGCTTCATACTTTTAATGGTTCCTTCTGCAAGAAAATGTATGGTTCTCATTACGTTTGGTGGCTTTCCACTTTTTTTTTCATTCATGCTATACTACTATATGTTTTGCTGCAGTTGAGAATACAATCTGTTAAGGGATTGTTCTAAGTCTTGTTTCTGTTTTGGATAAAGTACTCTAATTTCTAAGACCCTCATTTTTGCAGTACATATTTGTGTGTTCTGAGCATGTATTTTGTTTGTAGGTATGTGGCATATACTCTGTGTGTGTATGTGTGTGTGTGTGTGTGTGTGTGTGTGTATACACACACAAACACAAACACAGACATATATATTTATATTTGCTGCTTTGTTGAACAACTGTAAGAAATGGAAGAATGAGCAGGACAAAAGTGCAATAAAAAATGCTCATTTAGATGCAGTATAACTTTATTTGTTGTTTTTTTAATACAGCCAAGCTGGGAGTCAGTTCAGCCGTGCAGAAAGCATGCCGCATAAAAAGAGGTCCCCCAAAGTGGCAGGAAAGGTAACCTTTTACAAAAATACATTGCTTGTCTGATTTTTTTGTTAAGGGAGGTATCATTGGAATAGTCTGGGTTTGGTAGGAAAGGCGGGAACTGATCCTCTGATTCCCTTACTGTACAGATTGTGTGATAGTTGAAAATATGGAAGCAAAAGATTTGTTTGAGTTCTGAGCAACGTCATGTTTATTCAGCGTGTTTATTACACTGTTGAGTAAATGCCAGCCTGTTCTGCAAATGTTAATATGATATCCTCTGTCATTTATAAATAATACGAATTCATATTGCAAATTATGTTCATCGGCTGAGAATATAAGTTCACAGTTGAGGTGGCTAAGAATTGCATTGTGTGTGATATACTCCTTCATGCGAAGTTCTTTTATGAGCTGGTACTCAAATTCATTTCATCCAATAGCTTTCTGTTTTAGTGATTTGTAACTTCTGCTTTAAAAGACTTGCCTTCCGTGTAGCTCTGCCACTCCTTAGCTAATGTTTTTCATTAAATAGTTTGTGAATAATTTATTCTTTCTTTGGGAAGATTTAGATAAGAGTTCCAAAGATTCCATAAAAAGTACAGTTAACAAAAGGGCGAAGCAACCTATAGGAATTAGAACTAAATTTAGTCAAGCAGACATCTGACATGATTTTTCCCTTTGCCTTTATTTTATGCAGACTCCCTCACAAGGAGTCAAAGACCAAGCTTGCATCAGCCAACGTTTTCTGCAAGGTACCATTATTGCTCTGGTAGTCATCATGGCATTCAGGTGAGTGACTGCACATTTGGGCTCCTACGCATTCCTTGGGTTGGTGCAGCACTCAGAATGTGTGAGAGAGCCTGCTAGCCAGTGAATGAATAGATATGAGCGAGTAGATAAACAGATATTTTATTTATATTAGTTTATTTCATCTAAATTCATTGTCATCTTTTCAGCACGGTGCTTTCATCAGTGAGAGTCAGACAGAAATGTGCATCACTAACTAAAATTTACAAATTTAAATCCCATGTAACAAAATATCTGTGTTTTAATGAAGAAATAAAAACCAAGCTAGAAGTGGTTGATATATAGGTGATCAAGATATTTAATCTTTAGAATTAAGAGTCTTGAGCAAACATTTGAATAGTTCTTAAGAGTAAAGCTAGTCTGAACCTTTTTAAGAAGCAGCATTTTCAGGATAAGGTAGTATTTTTTTCCTAAAATTGAACAAGGTCTAGGACTAGTGGTAATATGATAGCAGTGTTCCAATATCTAAGGGGCTGCCACAGAGAAGAGGGGGTCAAGCTGAAGACAGAATAAGAAGCAGTGGGTGGAAATTAATCAAGGAGAGAACCAACTTGAATTAAGGGAAAATTTCCTGGCCGTTAGAACAATTAGTCAATGGAACAGACTGCATCCAGAAGTTCTGGGTACTTCAACACTGGAGGTTTTTAAGAAGAGATTGGACAACCTTTTGCCTGAAATGATATAGGGCAGTGATGGTGAAACTTTTAGAGACCGAGTGCCCAAACTGCATCCCCAAGCCCACTTAATCTATCATTGGGTGCCGGGTGGGCATGGCCCTTTGGGTGGGAGTGGCCCATTGGGTGGATGTGGCCCATTGGGTGGGCATGGCTGCAGTGGTAATGGCAGACTGGGTGGGACTAAAAAGTTCAATCAATCAATTCCAATTTTGTGAGAACTTTTTCCCGCAAGAAGTTCAAATTGATTGATTGAACCTTTTTTTTTGTTGTACATGGCTGTGGAGGCCTAAAGCGAAAAGGTTTTATAAAACCCAGCTGAAGGACTAGGACTAGGACTAGGCAACGGCGCACATGCTCACAGAGAGGGCTCTGCATGCCACCTGTGGCACCTGTGCCATAGGTTCGCCACCACGGATATAGGGTCTCCTCCTCAGCAGCGGGTTGGACTAGAAGACCGCTAACTCTGTCATTCTGTTATTAAGTTTTAGCAATGGGTTAAGCAGAGAAAAGTTGGAAAGCAGACGGGACTGTCCTCGATTTGGATATAATTTTCCAGTTTTCCTTGGGGAAATTTGGGATTTTTCTTTGTGTTCTTTGTCCTGCCAATGTTAAAACTATTTTAAGAGGCACACTATAATAATGGCAGTTATAGTCAGCTGATGCTCTATAGATATTGGAAAGGAGATAGGAGAGAATAGGAATAAACCTGTGAAGTAGAACTCTTTTTAAATCAAAGTCACTTACATTCATGAATATCAGTAACAAACAAATATAGCCTGTTAGAATAGAGCTCCTATTCAGTCTGAAACACAGAAACCCTATTTTGGGAAACTTTGTTTGATGCTTTCTCTTTCATAGTGTGGTGTCCATGTCTACACTCTACGTGCTAAACTACCGCAGTGAGGAGGACCTTGTGGATATTGAAGGGTATGTTCCCTCTTCCTGGTCATATGCTTTGAAAAGTAATTGGACTCCCGTTTGAGCTGAGGGAAAATTCTTAAGGGATTTTTGATGCAGATGTTTGGGGCCAGCCTTACCATTTTGAGATGGGAAAAGAATAAGACAGTAAAAGGTTGTTGAAGGTAGGCATCAGCAGTTGAGTGCCAGCATCCCACATGCTACCTTAAGAGTAGCTGCCCACCTATGACTTTCAGCTAAGACTGGGTATATGTTTAGGATATTTGTTTTCATGACTGCTTCTTAGAATTTATTGCAATTTATAAAGTCTATAACAAAATACTATAAGAAATGTATATAAACACCGTGAAATGTGTACAGGCACACACCATTAGGATCTGTTCTAAATAGTCCTTAAGCAGTTTCTAGAACCTGTGCTGTTTTATGTAACTGTCCATACGTCCTAGCTGTATACCAGTTTGAAATGATGTATTTTGGATCATTCACAGTGGAATGTTAATTACTAAAATGACCTTTCTCTTTCCCTCTCCTTTGCTTGCTCCTTTTTTGCTCCATTTATTTATCTCCCCCAATCCCTCTCTATCCACTCTTCCCATCAAATGCTCTTTGTAACAATTTCCCCTTGTTTGGTTGTTCCATTCCTCCTTTCCTCTTCCGTTGTCGGTGCCTTGTAGCTCTTTTGCTGTGCCTACTACTTGCCTTCTGGCTCTTTTTCAGCACAGAGGTCCTGGCGTCCCAGTTGCTCTCTGTCCATGGTATGGTCCTACTTTTTCAATATGCTGCAATACATTTGTGCTATTCTTTCAAATCTGCAGCCTTGTATTTTTATGCATTCTCCCTTTTTTATATATATCTGTCTGCATTGTGATGTTGCTTCTCAACAAAGGCGAACAGGGAAAGAGATTTTATAAGGCTTAAATTGGCATGCTGAAGTCAAGCTTAGATGATGTGTTAAAGATACAGTTAGTTTGAATGTGCAAAGTATAACATGAAAAATACCAAGATAGAAAGTGCTGTTCTTAATTGCAAGAAATCATTTTTAATGAATTGTGTTTCACTAAATAGAATTGGGTTGCAGTCAGACTGAAAACAGGATGCTGTACAGTGCTCACTCCAAATTCATAGGTTGATATCATCCTCCATTGAGGCAGCTAACAAGGCAACATTTAATAGAATGTAAAGGAGCTAGGATTGTACTAGAAAAATAAACAGCTCTCAGATTCCTTGGACCATTTCTATGCAGAATGTGATGTGCAGGTATTTGCTTATGTAGCTATAAGCTGAATAATGTAAACAGGTGTCATCAAGTAGAAAACATGAATAGCTAAGCAAACCAGGAAGGATCATGTTTTGGTTGACACCAGGACTATTTATCCAATTCTGAATTATGCTTGCAATTTCATCCTAAGAGTTTTCTGTTATCAGAATGTTCTGTTTTCCGGTGGAAAAGGATAGGTTTAGAACTGTTTTAAAGCAATGTTAGCCCATTTGCCCTTTGTTAATTTGTCAAATCATGCTCATATATGTTGAACTATGTCCATTCAGAACAATATTTTTACTTTCCATCCTATTTTCTGCCCCCTTTTTATTTTTGCAATGGTTTTAAGTCTTCAGATTACAAACATGACCTCATGCACAGCCTCTGTCTTATTCCATCTCTTTCCTTTGCTATACACCTGTTTCTGTTTTATTGTCAAAACTTCATGCGTTCACTTTCCTTATATTTTAGGTCCAGTCAAAACATAGATAAAAATAAGATTACATTTTCCACTACTGCATCATCAAATACCCCTGACAATGCTTCCCCTTCAGAACATGGTAGGTACCAGTTGTTCTCATGCCCAGGTGCATTTTTGTCAACTATAGGCAATTTAAAGCCTCTATTTCCATTCTGAGTGCCTCAAACAAAATTTGAACACAATTTGTTTTGTTTTCTCCTGACCTTGAAATGGGACAGTCATAATGCAAGGACTGGTTGTAAAGTTACTTTTTAATGCTGTTGTACATCAGTGGTCACTAAAAAAGGACAGTCATTAAGCAAGAACTACTTGTAGAGTAGCTATAGAAGCTAGAAACAAATTGGCTCAGCAATGAACACAAACAATAGTGTAAGATCACGTGGCATGAGACTGATTTTAGAATCTCTGTACATCTGAGTCCTCTTGTGCAAATACTGGATTGCCGACCTGGCGATTCAAATGTGGGAGATGTGATTGATCCCCTTAGGATGCAGACAAGAAAACAGTACTAATACATTCAAGATGTACTCACATAAAGCTCTGTTTAAAAGGGGGTCTCTGCTGTTCACTAGAAGATTGGATTTCTGGTGTGGACAAAGTCAATCCATGTGACTGCAAGGGGGAATTCATCCAGTTTGAGAGAAAAGATAAATTCAAGGATAATTTTGTGAATTACTTATTTAATGCAGGAAGCTAATTGATGCTGTTTTTGGATTTGATACAACTGATCTTGATTCTGTTACGCTTTTCTTACAGCCACAACCCATGCACCTGACTTGTCCCCTGCCTTGCCTGACTATAACATAGTCGTCTGTATCAACCCACCTTGTTTTTCTACCTGTTGCTCTTCTGTTCCCAACAACATATCTACTCCTGGACCTTCTGGGACCACTACAGTCACCACCAATAGGATAGGTAAAATCAATTGGTCCTATCTTTTTATTTATTTAAGAATTTACAGTTATAGACCAAAAAGTAGGAAAGAACATTAAAATGGAAAATACCTAAGCTAAAAGTCCACTTACAACACAAGCTAAGCATGCCTTTGTTATGCTCAGAACCAGAGATTTATAACTGCCATTGCAGAATTTGGCCACAGTGTTGGTCATTTAATAGGAAGCAAACACTTGCTTCCTGAGATCACTGTGAGCAAATTGTGATTAGAGGAGAGATTAACTGCATCCTCCAAGGATAATAGGACATTTCAAAAGCTTACATGCAATTGTCAAAATTTCAGATCTGAACCAGTACATTAACTCTCTGGAGATATTGTTCCATCTCTTGGTCAAGATCATTCAAGGCAGAGCACCCAAGCTTTTTTCACCCCCAATTGGTGCTGTAGCTGCAGCAGTAATTCATATTCATTTATTCTGTCCCGAATATGCAGAAGTAGAGTCAGATTTTGTGGGGTGAGGGAAGAGAATCTGGATTACCCTGTGTCTTGTTTCTGTGTGAATGTTGTTCTGCACCATTTAGTTACACTATTTCCCGTAATGCTGTAGGTAGTTCTCTGCTATACTATTGTGTTAAATGGTTCAGTATCTACTGGCAAATAGATATTTATTTGCTATATCACACCATAGCTACTTCCATAAACACTCTACAGAAGTTAAATGTATGTGCCTAATAACGAGGATGTGGTTGTATAACGGTAGTTTTTCTGCTAGTTTTTTTGATACCTTTGGTTATTAGATATTTATACATCTGACAGTACAGATGTATTGTAGCAGTAAATAATCTACATTCACAGACTCAATTCTTTAAATAAGTATTGTAGCCATTAAAAAAAAGATCAGCTGCCTTAATTTGATGTAGCAAAAAAGGAGGAATTACAGTAACTTGAAGACTATCAATGATTTTGAGCAACATTCAATGCCAAGAGCTTTTTTCATCAGGTAAATGAATGTTTTTCTGTGAGTATTTTTACTCTTCTCATCTAATAGCAGGAAACAGAGAAAATCTGGGTGATAAAGCCATATTAACACCATTATTTACATAAAATTGAATCAGTTTCAAAACATTACTCTTGAGGGTCTTAATCATTTTGTTTCAAGGCCATTCTATTAGGAAATTTATCTCGCTCTCCTTCTTATACCTGATTATTGCATTCTCTTTGGAATTTGCAGAATGCAATGGTCAATATTATTTAAATATTAGAGAATAGTTTGTATGATTTTGGTTTCTTAAGGAAAGGGATAAGTTCAATGTGTGTAGAGATTTAAACAATAATTCTGGCTTTCCTATTAGGTGGCTAGTGCAAGCAAGTTCTTACAGATGCATTTTCTGCAAAAATGTTTTATATGGAATTACATCTGTCTTAAGAAACTCCTGCAGGATTTTCACTGAGAATGTACAGTATATACTGTGTTTCCCTGAAAATAAGATCAGGTCTTAATTTTGTTTTATTAATGTTATTATTTTTTGTTCCAAAAGACGCATTAAGGCTTATTTTCCAATTAGGTCTTATTTTAGGGGGAAAATGGCACTAAATGCATCTGTCTGGCTGATAATCTTAACTGGGGCTTATTTTGGAGGTGGGGCTTATATTACGAACATCCTGAAAAAATCATGCTAGGACTTATTTTCCAGTTGGGTCTTATTTTGGGGAAAAGATGGCATGACTAAAACGTCAGAATGCACAGAAACTCTCCTAAGGGAATTTTCATCTATATTAAAAATCAAAGTTTTTTCTTGTACAAATTTAAGATGTGAAGAAAATAATGGTTTTAGGCTAGCCTTTTTTCCAACTTGCTAATTTACTATATAAAGGGATTTGATTTGTATGTCTGGTGTGAAGAATTCAACCGTGTGAGTCTATAGTGTTAGAAGCTAGTTACAGATTTATCATCTCTCAGAATTATGCTGTCTTATTTGTTACACTTAGGGTCTTAGATATCTGTCCATTGTTATCCCTTCTCAAATTAGCTTTATTAATTTTTATTTTGTTGCTCTGTTTTTATAGACCAAAGCTTCGTGTCACTCCTACCAGTGACAAACATCAAAGCCAAATCGAGGGGGATCACTGGCAAGACAACTTCCCACATGAAGTGGCCAAAGACTGCTGACCGATCACGGGGCTTTGGGGGTCCCAATGCCAGCCCCTCCTCCCTCTTTACCAACATCCAGAGCAAGTCCAAATATATTGCCAACCTCCCCCTCACATACAACAGCTTTCCTTCCGATCAGACATCACGGCAGCGACGGAGCATCAGCCAACCAGATGCTAAGGAGCCTGGCATTGCAAACACCAAGCTTACTGGTAAACATATTTCCTATTTTCCCTGATTACTTGGGAATAGACAGTTTCCACCATCTATACTCATCCTACCAGAACTAGCAGGGTGGCATGTTAAACAATGTCTTCTTGTTAGACTCAGGAATTGTGTTTTTCTGTGGCTGTGGCTTACAGAATGTCCTCCCTCCAAAATTTCAGATGGCCTCAACCCTGTTAGCCTTTCACAAGACATTAAAGACTTGGCCTTCCCCCAGGCATTTGGGCCAGGAGCTTGTCAAGATCTGCCAGTTACTGCTGCTTTCTTATAAGTTTGCATTACTATTTGTGATTTTGGGAGTTATGGTTTGAGTAGTTAAAATGTTGCTTTTAGCCTGATATATGGTCCAGAGATGAGAGGGGAAGACGTATAAATCAAATAAATAAGTAAACAGGTATTGTTTAATGGAAGAAGGAAACATTTTTTTGCCCCCAAAGAAGACAGGCAGGAATAGATCATAGTTCAGAAACCACATGGTATTGTGGCCAAGAGCAGCAGCAGCCTGGTCATACTTTGTCCCTTGTATGTGTGCTGAAGCTGCATGTGCCTCACCCACCATTTTCACATATAATCTTCAATTATTGTTCTCATATTTATGTATATCCTTAATTCCAGTGGTGGGATTCAGCCAGTTTGCACCCATTCAGCAGAACTGATACCTAATTTTTTGTTGAGTTCAGCGAACTGGTTATGATAAAGCTGTGTTTTCCGGAACACGTCTGTTTTTTGTTCAGCTTCCTTTCAGGCAGGGAAAAAAAAAGAAACTCTCCTCAAAAGTCCAAGAGAAGAGCAATGGAAACCAAACGGAGAAGCAGCGCCTTCAATTGCATCAGCTGCCCACCCGCCTCTTCCCTTTCACTCCCCTCCCGAGCCAGATTGCCATGCTACGGTGGATGGGCCTTAGGCAGCTGCCCCACTCTGCCATTTCGGAGCTAGGGGGAGTGACAGTGAAAGGCTCTGCTGCCACTGCGCAACAGCCACATCTGGCGCTGGAGGGGCTTTCTTTGGTCCCCGCTGCCTCCTTCTCCGCCAACTCTCCCGTGGCTTGCGCCGTGACTGGGGAGGTGCAAGCCTCCCTGCTGCCTCCCTCCAGCCCTGGCCAGCCCTCTGTTGCCGCCACCACACTTTCTTGCCGTCCTGCATCGGCCCGCGCCTCCCTTCTCCGTTCTGGAAATGGCTGCCCCGTTTTCTGCTGCTTTCATCCCAGCAGAAGTGAGTAAAGGAAGGACGCTTTGTATGGAAGGACAGTACGGTAATGTAAGCTCCAGTTTTCAAGGGCTTTGCAGAACCATCGGGGAAGGGGAGCCTGGCCTTCCTCGCCCAGCTCCAGTTGGCGTAGTTTTCCCAGTGCTTACCCTAGTGCCCTTCCATACGAAGCTTCCTTCCTTTCCTCCCTTCTGCCAGGAAGAAAGTGGCAGAAAACGGGGCTGCCATTTCCAGAATGGAGAAGGGAGTTGCGGGTTGATGCAGGGCAGCAAGAAAGTGCGGACCAGCGATTGCAGCACGGAGGAAGGAAGGAAAGAAGACTTAAGGACACCTAGGGAAGTGAAGGAAGTTGCCGTAAGCCGCCTTTCTCCCTTTCCCAGCTGGGATGGAGGCAGCCCACACAGGCTGTTGCTTTGTGCAAGCAGGTGCAACCCTGGCGACTGAGGCTCCTCAGGGCCGCTTGAGAAGTTTTGTTCCTGGGTGGTGGTGGATGAAGCCGACCACCCTGCAGCAGTTTGCCACCTCAGGCGGCTTACTCCACACACCCTGTTTGCTTTTAGCGTTCAGGGAAGCCCGTGCCTTTAGGTGCAAACCATCGCCTTCTCCCTACTGCAGTCTGGCTCTCCTCAGTTGACTAATCATTGGCCAGTTTGGTGTAGTGGTTAAGGCATCAGACTAGAAACCAGAAGACCTTGTGTTCTAGTTCTGCCTTGGGAAGATAGAATCTAGGTGGCCTTGGGCCAGTCACACTCTCTGCCTTAGAAAGCAGGCAAGGGCGAACCTCTTCTGGAGAAAAAACATAATTTTCAAAGAAAACTGCAGGGATCAGTCCAGGCAATCATCAATAGTCAGGACTGATTCGAAAGCACCCGATAGGCAAGCAGGAAAGATCTGGATTGCAATGAACCATCCAAGGCCTCTGAAACCTTTCCTGCTCTATAGCTACAGATTCTTCACATATATTTTAACTATCCTCAAACACCTCCTTGATATATCTTGCACATTTATTCCTTCTTTACTCTCCTCCAGAACATCCCCATTACTACCAGCCATTACGTTTGCTAGTGTAGTTTCTTTTCGGACTCTGATGACTGGTACTATAGGAATGGTCTTCCTAGGACAGGGGTCTTCAAACTTGGCCCTTTTATGTGGACTTCAACTCCCAGAATTCTTCATCCAGCATGTCTGGCTGAGGAATTCTGGGAGTTGAAGTCCACAAGTCATAAAAGGGCCAAGTTTGAAGACCCCTGTCCTAGGACGTCTGGAGGCTACAGGATGGGGAAAGCTGTTGGTGTATAATCATATCCAAATTGGAGAATACCTGTTATTTTTCCATCTGTACCAGATCTTCCTTGACTATGCTGGTTGTTCTTGTTGTGTCCTAGGCTGCATATAAAGCTTTGTGAGGTGATGGCACGCATACATCCTTAGCAGGCCTGACTCCCACTCCAAGCCCTCTGATTCCCTTCAGCTTGGTTTAGGCAGAAATATATATATGGTTGCATTAGTTAAAAGGAGATCACAGTCTTAAACTTCTCTCTGTAGAATGATTAGCATCTTGTGAAACTTCCTATGCAGAGTAACCTCCTGCTTCATCTTAATTATTTCTGTCCTACAGAAATGGTTCCTGTGCTCCAGTCTGTGTCCCTGTTGGAGGCAAATGTGGTCATATTACCCCAAGTCTGTGCTATAGGGGATGATTGCAGGTAAGTGGGAGCACAGCAGCCATAAGCTTTGTTAAACTGGGAGTTCTTTTTCGTAATATATTTTTGTCTGAATTTTTCAGTGTAATAAAATATTCAGAACAAATAAGAACAAAGATAGAAAATAAGAAATAGAGGAAAAAAGAGAGAGAAAGAAGGGGAAAAAATTATGACCTTCTGTTCTTTTTTTCGATCCACTAATAATCATTTTAACGTTTTCTCCAACTCTTCATCCTTTTTTTAACCTTCAAAATCATCAAATTGTTTTTTCTGATTTCAACCAATGTCCACATATGGTTTCCAGTCTTTCAAAAGTGTCTTTATTGTCTTTTCTCTGACCTACCTGGTCATCTTTGCTATTTTTGCAAATTCAGTTAATTTTATATTTCAGTATTCCACTGTAGGCATTTCATTGCTTTTCAAAGTTTTTGCATACAGGGATTCTTAAAGGTCAGATTCCAAGGAAGGAAATTGTGTTATCCAGATAACTAAATATGCCAATTTAGGATTTTTTTCATACATCTTGGTTGCCATATTACCAGTGATAAATGATGGAATCATATTTGAGTGAATACATACGTACAGCAGGAAAATATGAAGATAAGCAAAGATTTGTGGCATATCCTTTTTGTTTATTCCTGCAGGACTGGAAATATCACTTATCGCATTCCAATCAGCAAATTTACATCAGTGAACACAAATCTTACTTTGGAAATGAAGTAAGTAAGAACTTTTGGGAAAGCACAGCTTCTGGCAAGCAATATTGTAGAAAATGTTGTTGTAAATTAATAGGGAACCAGGTTGAGAAAGGAGAATTCCAAAATGATATAAATAGTTGATAAAGATGTGATACCTGCTAACATTTCACACACTGTGGGTACTATTGTCAATATAATTCATAGGAAAATAGTACTGAGTCATGAGGAAGATGGGCTGCTGCAAAACCTCCTTCACTACACTCCAATATTTTACTATAGCAGATGCTGCTGGTTATTGTAAGCTGCCTAGAATAGCCCCATGGCGAGATAGGTGGCCAATAAATCAAATCAAATCAATAAATAAGTACTACAAAATTACTGTCAGGACAGAATGGATAGGCCACTGGGAATTTTAGGCCAGGAGCATCTGAAACACCACATATTGTCTAATCTGATGATGAGCCAGTGTTGCTACTTTAATGCAAGGTACCTTCTGTACTCTTAAAAGACCATTTTATTCTTTTGTGTGCCTTACTCCACTGTGATATTGGTTGGTATATTTAGACCTGGAAAAACCAGAGCAGTTTGGATCAAGGAGTCTTTATACTATTGCTTGTTGCATTGTTTCTAACATATCCTATAAAATGTTTCATATAAAGTAAAGAGGAAATTAGAGAAGTGGCTTGCCAGTTACCATGTTCAGGATTTAGATTTGTTCAGAATAACTTTGCAAAATGTAGCTCCGTTATTGCTTGGAGCCTCAAATACTTTGCTTTCTGCTGTAACACAACAAAGATTTTCAGTCTTTTCTTCCTGCCTGCAAAACAACAGCACCTCTGAAAAGACTCCAGGGAGATACTTCAAAGGGTGAAGGAGGAAGAAGATGGGGAAATGCATCCCAGTGCTACGGTGCATTCCTTCCATTTCAAGTCCAAGTCTGAAATAATGGTATACAGTACAATTAGGAATTGTGTATCTTTGGTGGGTGAGTGTGCAGAGTGAGAAAGAGTACTTTACAGTGAGATGAGAACATGAATTCATAGGCCAATATACTGTAAATAATGGCATTTACAGTAGTGGCCAAAATTGTGGAAACCTTTTGGGAAAAGTGTATTTTTGATGTTTGATGGCTAATACCACTTTTTTTTTTAGAGTAGTACCATAAAATTATATATCAATGGAAAGATAATTTAATCAAGAATGTAATGCAACATAGTTTGTTCAATTATCTGTACTGTATTCTATGAAAAGTTATAGCCAAATAACCAGAAAAAGGAAGCACAACTTGCTTAGGTTGATATCTGGTAGCTTTTCCTTCATCTGATTGTAGCCAATGAGCATGAGTGTTTAGAAGCCAATCAGGTGTCATCTTGTTTTGGTAATGAGCCAATCAGATCACAGTAGGATTCAGTTACTGATGTCATGTATTGAAGCTGAGAGGAGGACATTTGTTAGTGTGCTATGTGATCGCTATCAAGTTGGTTGGGGTTTTTTTTCTTTTATTTAGTGAACTTGTAAAATGTAATAAAATTAAAGTAATGGTGCAAAGAGTTGACTGGTTGCCCAGAAAGCAATGTAAAATAGTATTATTAAGTGAACAAGGCTACAGTTATAAAGAAATTAGAAGAAAAATTGGTGGAAACTTAACCAAAAGTGGCATTTTTACTATATACTTTTCTCAAAAGGTTTCCACAATTTTGGCCACCAGTGTATATTATTATAGATGCCAAGAGAAGGCTGTGTTGCTCATATTCTCAAAAGAAACCAGCATGGCTGCATAAATAACTCTCTGATAAATTGAAAGATAAAAAGGGCAAGTATAAGAATTGGAAAGAGGGGCACATAACTAAGTCAGAATATCACCAAATAGCCCGTGCCTGCAAAGATGAAGTGAGGAAAGCTAAGGCTCAAAATGAATTAAGGATTGCGACCAAAGTCAAAAATAACAAAAAAAGCTTCTTTCAACATATAAAAAACAAGAAAAAAGTTAAGGAAATGATTGGTCCATTAGTGGGGGAAAGTGGCAAGAAGGTGACAAGCAATAGGGAGAAAGCAGAACTATTTAACTTGTTTTTTGCATCTGTCTTTACACAAAGGGAAAAAACAGTCCAACCTACCAAAACCAGTGCCATAAAAAACAGAATAGAAACGCAAGTTAAGATAGGCAAAAAAATGGTAAGTGAGCACCTGTCCAGCCTAGACGAGTTCAAATCACCAGGACCAGATGGATTACACCCCAAGGTTCTCAAGGAACTGGCAGACGTGATCTCAGAACCACTGAACTATATTTTTCAAAGATCCTGGAGCACTGGGGAACTACCAGAGGACTGGAAGAGAGCTGATGTAGTTCCCATATTCAAAAAAGGGAAAAAAATAGATCCAGGAAACTACAGACCTATCAGCCTGACCTCAATACCTGGGAAGATTCTGGAAAAGATAATCAAACAACAAATCAGCGAACACCTTGATGCAAACAAAGTCATCACTAAAAGTCAACATGGGTTTGTCAAAAACAGATCATGCCAGAGAAACCTTATTACATTCTTTGACCAAGTGACAAAACTAGTGGACCAGAGGAATGCTGTAGATATAATTTACTTGGACTTCAGTAAGGCATTTGATAAAGTAGATCACAACCTACTACTTGATAAGATAGAAAAATGTGGATTAGATAGCATCACCAGCAGATGGATTCGTAGCTGGTTGACAGGCCGTACTCAGCGTGTGGTCCTCAGTGAAACTGCATCTACATGGAAGGAAGTATGTAGTGGGGTGCCCCAGGGCTCTGTTCTGGGCCCAGTGCTCTTCAATATCTTCATTAACGACTTGGATGAGGGGATAGATGGGGAACTCATCAAATTTGCAGACGACATCAAGCTGGCAGGAATAGCCAATACTCCAGAAGATAGGCTTAAGATACAGAAGGATCTGGACAGACTCAAACACTGGGCACTATCTAACAAAATGAAATTCAATGGTGAAAAAAGTAAGGTTCTACATTTAGGCAGGAAAAATCAAACGCACAGTTATAGTATAGGTGGTACCTTGCTCGATAGTAGTAACTGTGAGAGGGATCTCGGAGTCCTAGTAGACAATCACTTAAATATGAGCCAGCAGTGTGCTGCAGCTGCCAAAAAAGCCAACCCAGTGCTAGGCTGCATTAACAGAGGGATAGAACCAAGATCAAGTGAAGTACTAATACCACTTTACAATGCTTTGGTAAGGCCACACCTGGAATACTGCATCCAGTTTTGGTCACCACGATGTAAAAAAGATGTTGAGACTCTAGAAAGAGTACAGAGAAGAGCAATAAAGATGATTAGGGGGCTGGAGGCCAAAACATATAGGGAACGGTTGCTGGAATTGGATATGTGTAGTTTAACGAAGAGTGAGGGGTGACATGATAGCAGTGTTCCAATATCTAAGGGACTACCACAAAGAAGAGGGAGTCAAGCTATTCTCCAAAGCACCTGAAAGCAGGACAAGAAGCAACAGATGTAAACTAGTCAAGGAGAGAAGCAACCTAGAACTAAGGAGAAACTTCCTGACAGAACAATTAACCAGTGGAACAACCTGCCTCCAGAGGTGGTGAATGCTCCAACACTGGAGGTTTTTAAGAAGAGACTGGACAGCCATTTGCCTGAAATGGTATAAGGTTTCCTGCCTGAGCAGCGGGTTGGACTAGATGACCTCCAAAGTCCTTTCCAACTTATTATTATTATTATTATTATTATTGTTGTTGTTGTTGTTGTTGTTATTATTATTATTATTATTATTATTATTATTATTATTATTATTATTATTATTATTTTTGTTGCTTTCTGTTTCTTTTCTTCCTCTCAGTGCTTCCTCAGCTGTATCTGGCTATCTTTGTAATCTCACATCTAATAGCCCATGTCTGCACACTGACAGTGACCTAGACAGCTTGTCTAATGCAACAGATATTCAGGTATGATTTTTTTTTTTAGAAAAATATATCTGAGAAAATAGGGGTTTACCTGCTGGATAATGTATTTGCATCTATGTTTTTGTTTATAATAGAAAATCAGGTTTGTATTTTCAGTTTGTTGTGTACTACTTAGACTGATCTGTTTTGTTTGGAACAGATATTGTTGCCCTTATTTCTTGAAAATTGCTCTTTAATAATCTGCTCTTAAGAAAACTGACGGTATCACTGATTCATCTCATCTCCTTTGCTTCCCCTTCTCTCCCCCTGTCTGTTTCAAAACAGAAACATAAGAACTTGAGCATGTAAACCCATCTTTAAATAAGCTGAACCTTGAAATGTTCATATGTTTTAATTTTCATGGCTTATCCATGTTTCATAATATTTTGATTAAAAATTTGAGGGTTACCTTAACCATCTTAGATGCAAGTGTATATGAGTTATACAGATACTTTAAAAAAGTACTATTGTATATACATGGAGATAAGCCAAACTTAGTTTTGGGGGGTGGGGTGTTGGCACATAAAATTCTTGGCTTATTGGCAAGCATATATGGTATCTTGCTGTCTGTTGTTCTCTAACACCAATTTCTTGGTAAAATGTGGGAGCAGAGAGCAAAGGCGATGCAATTCACCTTAGCAGCCTGGGAAATGGGACAACATTAAACAGCAACAATAGCTTTCTTTCATCCCAGGTATTGGATATTCTTTTTTTCTAGGGAGCAACATACCGTTGGACTGTGGTTATGATGCCATTCCAGGAATTTACTTACCATTTCCGATTAGCTAGGCCTGTGAGTATCAATGCCGACCATGTCCTCTCTAGCATGCATTTGTAAAGCATAGTAGTTCTTAGAGAGGAAAAAAATGCATGCAACCAAGGCAATGAAGTTGCCCTTTGTTAACGAAGTTCCTTCTTGCATCACATTAAGTTGAACACTGAGTGAACGAGAGTTGCAAAATCCTGTTAAATGAGACGAATGTAAGGATTATATCCACATGTAGCAATATGTACAAGGATGGTCTGAGTATCTCATAGTTAAATTCCCAAACTGATAAGTCCGGTATAGATAAGAAATGATTCTGTGTCTATGGGAAGGATAATGTCTAGATTTCGCAGGGATGCTTTATTTTAGGATTAATCTTCAGTAGAGAAAAATATGTTCCGCTGCAGAGTTAATTGAGAGGCTTTAGGAACACTATGAAATTTCTTACCACAGTATTGGGATTGCTGTTTTTGCTCTAGTACAGTGTTTCTCAACCTTAGGTATATGGACTACAATTCCCAGAATTCCCTTGTCAGAATGGAATTGAAGGCCACATAACTTAAAGTTGCCAAGGTTGAGAAACACTATTCTAGTACAACTACCTGTGTGAGAGCACAGGAGAGACTTGAACTTTTAGGGAGCAGATTTAAAAGTCTGGGGCTTGTAGAGGAAGTCAGATTTACTGACACAGGATATCAGTATAAAGATTTCTGTGCCTTAAAAACACACAGAAAATTAGCCTTTCTTCATAAAATCGGAGAAAAGTTCTAGTGATCCAAGGGGACCCATTCAGAGTATGAGCTCACTTTTTATTTTGACTCTAAATATGAACTCATTTACATTTATTCCAAAAGAAGTAATAGTTTTTAGTTAATGATCTGACCAACTCTCTTATGGTTTACTTCCCAAAAGGTAAATAGTTTCTGATAATGATGGCTATTTGCAAACCCTCAAGGTTCCCTCAAGAAGATAAAAATTCCTCTCAATAAAAAAAAGACACTCCACCTTCATTTCCCTTGAACCTTTTTTTTTTCCGTTTCCTCCTCACAGGGCCAAGCTAACTGCAGTACCCCTGTAGAGCAGATGGGCTCTCTCTTTAATGACTACTATTTCCAGTTTTACTGGCTCTGTGAGTGAGTCTCAGGAATACCTGCAGCCTTTGGATAGAAGCAGGAAAACCAAGGGCTCCAAGACTCTTTTGACTGAATACTCTGTTCAAAGAACACCACGCCCTGACTAGTTGCTTTTAATCAATAAGCTCTTCCTTTGGGTCTGAGTTACTTTGGTTTCCTTCCTAGCAGAGGGATGTTAATCTTAGAATGTCATACTTTGGGAAGGAATACTGCCACAAGCAAAACAAGGAAATAGAGAGGCATTTTGTTTTCTTGATTTGCTGTAGGCTGGTAGAATTCCTTTGGCTTGTGAGTACACTGGATTTTTAGGCTTGACCATGCTTGTGTTCAGTCTACCTCTGAACTGAAAGATACGGCTTGACTGGAAACAAAACTTGGTGCCCAGAAAGTCAGTGAAGCAGCTTTCTAAGGCAAATTTCGTACCAATGATGTGTGAAGTCCTATTCTAAAATGGAAACACTGGATCTGTCTGAAAAGGAATTCTATCTAGATGTGTTGCAAGTCATACACTGGAATTTTCAACTTTCTAGCTGGCAGTCAGACGCTTCTCTTTAAAGCTATGCTTGACAGAAATCCTGGTGACACTGGAATTCAGGGCTGATAGGTTGTTTTCAATAGCAATAACCAATGGAAAAGCTATGGGGTTTACCTCTCACTTCTTCCTGCATCTATCTTACTATAAATGTGTATTCGGCAGACAACAAACCTCATGGACCCTGCAAACGCCACTCTCAGGCAGGCCACATTTGCACCCAAAGTGCCTTCTTTTCAGGACTGGATGAAGGTGAAGATGCTTCTCAAGAGGATAGCTCTCTTCTTCAAATATACTTGAGAAAATAGCCTCTGGGCTCTACAACTGGACTCCACAATGCTGGTATCATAAATAGCATTGACTGAACCCTTTTAAATCCCATTATCTGCCACTGCCAAAAATACATTCGTCCCAAAGAAAATATGGAAGAACTTATAGTATTAACCGTTGTGCCAGAAACCAGGAAAAGGAGGCCACCAGAAGGAATATACCCAGTGCTAAAAATATCTACACTGAATATTTTTTAATCTCTGAGGGGTCACAGGGGTCTCTGAGGTAACAAACAAAACACTTTTCTTCATTCTAGGCTTTGAATATCCTTCATATTCATACTGTTACAAAATTTTAATTTGCTAAACCACTTTTTTTTTGGGGGGGGGGGGTGTTCACCAAAAAGAGAAAAGAAGCAGCAGCCAACATTCAAGTCAAGTATCGATTGGCTTGTGTCTCATAGGAAACCAAAGTTGAGCCCACACTGAGTGCCAATCTGAGCCAACATTTTGAATTAGGTGCTGGAATAAGTCAGATGTACAAGCACAATGTCGAGGTATCAGCCTTTTGCCCTCAGTTCAAAGACAGATGAGTTAGGTTGGTTCAGGCCCTGGTTTTTTCTTTCTAAAATAGTTAAATAAGTTTTATGTAGAAGCAACAACAGTTGCATAGAGAACAAGGAGATGATCTGATGGGGAAAGTAAGAAGCTGCTGGCTCAGCTCTCAACCAGAATGAAATTACTGTATAGTGAATATATGAAAAGAAGCGTCCCTCCCTTTGGCATATTCCAGCCACCCAACACTGCAAACTTTTAAATTGGATTACTGTAGTTAAAAAATACTAAAGTAGCCCTTGGCTAATGGTATTTTTTTAAAGCATTGGTGTATTGGTGAAAACATACAGTAGTGTTGCCTGCATTCCTTGTTGAAACTGCCACATTATTAATTTATCTATTACCAGGTAGGCATACTTTTAGGCTATTACCAGTGTTGCATATTTGACACTGCATTGTATATCTATGCTAAAATTTACACTTCCCCGAGAAAAATGATAGCTAAAAATAGTTTTATGAGAATACTACTAATAAATGTATTAATATGTATGCTAACCTAGCAGTTTGAAAGCATGCAAATTCGAATAGATAAATAGGTACCATTGGTGGGAAGGTAACAGCAATCTGTGCACCTCAGTCATGCTGGCAACATGACCACGGAAATGTCTTCAGACAACACTGGCTCCTTCAGCTAGGAAACGGAGATAAGCACCACACCTATAGTCAGACACAACTAGACAGGAGAAACTTTTACCTTTACCTTTAACCTGTTTTCACAAAATAATGTACCGGTCTAATTTTTCTTCAGGATGCTTTAAAACGAGTGGTACTTATGAATGCAATATAAAATTAATTTGTTGTGAATGATTGATATGTTTCTTTGGGATGCTGTATGTTGTGTACCCAAGAATAGCAGCTAGGTATTCCTATCCACTGGGAGCAGTGATGATCCACTTGATGACGTAGGGCAGGGGTGTCAAACTCAATTTCATTGAGGGCCGCATCAGCATTGCGGTTGCCCTCAGGGGGCCGGGTGGGTATGGCCAGGGTGGGCGTGGCTAAAGTGCATATGGCCTACTGGGTGGGCATGGCCAGCTCTACATCGTTCGCATCAAGGGTGCCTATGGGGGCCTGGCAGGAGTGGGACAGAGCTGAGGGTCTCTGGCAGGAGGGTCTCTGGGCCAGGACCAAGGCAGTGGGGGCCGTTCCCTCACTGTTTTCAGGATGGCTTCGCGGGCCGCATGAAACCACTTCGCGGGCCGGATCTGGCCCCCGGGCCTTGTGTTTGACATGTCTGACGTAGGGCGAAGAGGACAGAAAAGGTTTAGTTAGGCCCACCTCAAAGAAAACAGACAGGTAAAGAATGACATGGCTGTCATTGCTAGTACTTGCCACTAGCTGGCATTGTTGCACAAGAAAGAATTAACATGATCAGTTTTTGGTATATATAGAGATACAGTAAGAGTTCTAAGGGGCAAATGGGCATGAAGTAGGAAATCTTTAATACATACAGTATTTAATTCGGCACTTAATTTCAGATAACTAACAAAACTCAAACTGGAATTGTAATTTATTGATGTCATTACTATAGGTTTTAAACATTGAAGATAATATATACTTTAGGTAAGACTCTCCGGCCAAAAAAAAAAAAAAATTAGTTTAAACTGAAGTCCTATACTCACCTCGATGAGTAACAGAAAGAAATGAATTTGAGTTCAGCAAACTTCCATAAAGATACACCACTAATGACTGCTTATTGGAGGATTGCACTGATTGGTATTTCAGTGCAGAATTGAAACAGCTATAATAATAAGAGCTTCAGTTATTATGAAGACAGTCATTGCCTGTATTTCTCTAGATCAAAGATCTCCAACCTTTCTCGGCTGGCGGGAAAGGGAGGGAGAAACATTTTACGCATGCACGTACAGACACAAACAGGGCCACGAGCACGCATGATGCAAGCAGGGCAGTGCTAGCGCCTGTGTGACACTAGCACTGCTCTCTTCGTCACATGGCACCCGTTTTCACCACATGCCCCCCCATTTTTGCCATGCAGTGTCCTGTTTGCATAGCAGCAGCGGCGCTAATGTGAGGATGAGTGCACGCACATACATGTGCAGTGGCCTGTTCCGTGGCCCGCTGGCCAGCAGACCACAGCCCGATAGTGGGCCACGGCCCACAGGTTGGGGACCCCTGCTCTAGATCATCCTTGATAGCATTAGCTTCTCTCTTCACCCACTGTCCTGTTTTCCTCTTTGCTTCTACATTCCTTTTTTTCCTCCTCTTCTTTCTCAGTGCCTTATTTTGGACATAATTGTAACAGAGCCAATGTAAAGGAGAGTAGAGGAAAATATTGTACATTTTAATGTGATTTTTTTGGAGTCTCTTTTTTCCTCTGTACACACACTTGTGCTCAGAATAACAAGAAGAGTAAATGATGAAACCATAGGCCATATCAAGTCTTTCTTTTATGGTTATTCTTGGGACCATTTAATCATGTAAACATTTATCAGAGACCAGTATGAGATGAAACAAAATCCTTAAAAAGTTGTGAGGAGGTTTTGTCCATCCACAACTGGTGAATATTTTATTGCAGTTAATTTCTTAGCTTTAATCTCCCTCAAGTGCAACCTATAAAACAATTGGAAGAGGACATTTCCTCACGGAACCTAGGCTTGCCACACCAAAGCAAAATATTGTTTGAGGTATCCACTGGCTTTTTTTAATGCCATAATAAATTAATATAGCATGGGGGTGGGCATCACTCATAAATAATAATGCTTTCCATGTAATTCCACCTATTTTTTGGGAACTATTCATGACTTTGTCCATTCTTATTTATTTGCATTCAGACTTTGCTAGAATTTAATACAATTGGTAGTTATCTGCTTCAAAGCGTATTTTGCCTTTCTAGAACCTATTTCACATGAAGACCTAGTCATACAAGTATCCAGCACCCCTTCAGCTTCCTATTTTCTAGCAATGAAATGCAAATCAAGATGCACATTTACTCCCCTCAGAACCCTGCTTATCACCTACCTACTGGGCTGTTATGACCAGGCTTCTGAAGGCAGTGTAAGAAATGCTGTCATAGAGGCTTGCATCAGTCCTGACACTTTTCCTATGTCAGGGTTAACCTCTTTCCTTCAGCTTCCCACATAGTGGGATCTTCCAATGTTATCCCAGTCAGATGGGTAGAAGTCCTGCAATGGAGCCCATCTAGTTAAAGTAATGCAAGCAGTAACTCATAGAAATGGAAGAGTCCGTTGTTCCTTTTGATTGCATCTTAGCTGTGGTATAGCTCTTCTCAACAGCAAGGTGCCAAAATACTCCCTTATTATAAGCAGTAGGAAATCTTTAAACCTGTAGTTAAGAGCTATTCATTTAAAAACAATCTGATGAGGACATTCACATTTTCCTGACTATCCCTTTGCCTACTCCTCGGTACATATAAATAGCTAACCCACCACTGTTTGTTATCTATCCTGATTAGGGTGAGGCAGCAAAGACAAAATGACATCTGAAATAAAATAGCCAATCACTTTTTCTTCTCCCAGTAGATCCAATGGAATTGGAGAGAAGGTATCTGTTTTTTTTTATATAAGTATGCATGTATATATGTGTGTGTGTATACATACACACAAGCACACATATACATATATCAAATATTGTTATTGGCATATTCACATTAAGGTTGTCTCCGGTATGCATAATCTTTTATAACAAGTATTGCTCTTTATATTACATATTTTATTGTTTTAAAATGCTGTAACACTGCATCTGTAATATCTTTTGTCTCAAAATGCTTCAAGGTATCTAGTGTGGGAGAGAGAAAATTAGCCAAAAAATCAAAGCAAATTAATAACCATCAATGCCTCAGTTATTAGCATAATCACATACACTGGAACTTTCAACCATACAATCTTTACTCATCTTGTTTCAGAACATTCCTTCCCATTTACATTATTTACAGATTTCTCAAAAACAAAATGTGATTAACAAGTGTTAAGATAGGTGCTTCCTGCTTAGTTGGTAGCTCACCTTTGTAAGAGCTTAAATTCTAACTATGCCTCTTTAGACATTTGGAGGAACAGGAAGAAAAATGAGAGTGGACATGGAGCCAGCTTTTAAAGTTTGGCTGCTCTGAAGGTTAGGAATGATTTCTCAAAAGGAAAATGCATACACTTTTTGTACTTTCATTATTGTTAAAGCTTAAAGCCTGTATATAAATATTTTATGCCATCACTGTGAGCCTTAAGGAATATAAAGCACTAATTTGTTTTGTTTAAAAGTTGCTACCACAGCTTTAATCATTGTATATTGTCTACAATTTCAAAGTCATATACTTAGTAAGTTACTGTGTTAAAGTTTTATTATTTTAGTTTGGTGGAGAATAAGTGAAGTTACTTTTTCGTCTACCACCTGCTTTTCCAATTTGTATTTATATTTTGTTCTTGTTTTGAAGGATTCCTCTACTTTTGTTTGCTTATCTAGAACCTAATTCTTAAGAAATGTACCTGTATAAATAAATACCCAAGTATACTACTTTGTATCCAAGATTGGCTCATCACTTATTCTTCCATTTCAGTAGACTGAATTGTTACACACAGTGCAATTAAGGATGCAGATCAAGAAAACAATTTGGTTTAAATATTACACATAATATGCCACAAGAAATATTTGGAAATATTGAGGGATAATCATGTTTTAGATTAATGTTCCTATCTGGAGTTTTTATATGCACTTTTATTAAAAATGAGAAACTTTGTCAGATTAATCAGGAAGATCTCATATTTAATTCATTTAAATCTTGAATTATTGGTAATAATTGTCATTGGGACTGAGCCTTATTGATTTCAGTAGGGTATGTCACCAGGAGCAATGTAGCTATTATTGGAAGCAGTAATGTATAAGTTGGTAATTTTGATTTTAACATCTTTGATTTTAATATCCACTTACAGATTAAATAAAGCAATGAAGAACTGATTATACCAGCATCTAAAGAAACAGCTTTATTTTCAGTTACCTAAGATACTTGCAAAGTTTAACATTGTTTTAAATAAGCAAATAGCACACTTAACATACTAACTAATTTTAACCTATAGAATCTAATATACCTGATGAAGATACTGAAATCTATCTGTTGTGGAAGTACTTCCCATCCTTTTTTCTTCATGGAGCTATTTTGTAGTTTATCAGGGAGGATTAATATAGAATCAATAAACTACATTAATCAGGTCTTTGATTATTTACTTTGGGATACTGTTTGTGGAGTTTAATATTTTAGTATGTTTAGTCTTACATCTTAGGGATATGGGGTACAATCAAGGATACTTTTATTGCGTATTTTAAAATAAGCCCAATGTTTAAACATTTGCAACTGAGTGGAAAAGGAAAATATATTTCATCTCTGCACTTATTAAATGACTCAGCAATTAAATGCATTTTAATTCTTATACGCTAAAAGTAATCTTGCACTGAGTCTCCCGTTAACTGCTGCAGAGGTGTATTCTTATCTGTTAATTTAACATGGCAAAAATATGCAACTTCCATCAGTTCACAGGCTTCACCCTGAAAATAGCAATAGCAATAAGCACTTGGACTTATATACCGCATTTCCTGCCAACAATCTGGGTCCTCATTTTACCAACCTTGGAAGGATGGAAAGCTGAGTCAACCATGAGCCAGTGAGAATTGAGCTGGCAGCCAATAGAAATAGCCTGCAGTACTGCATTTTAAGCACTGTGTCACCACAGCTCATAATGCAAGTGACCAGTTGTCTGCAAGGAATATAAATCCTTCCATTCTCCCCATCCAGTCAGAGCTGAAGAAGCTTCTTGGATGAGAAGCGAAATGTCTTCAAAGAAAAACAAAAGTCCAGTTGCCTCTTAAAAAAACACCTTTGGGGCAACCATGACCTAGATGACTGAGAATCTCCACAGACATATCATTTCTCTATTTCTCTCACTCACACACACACTCAATTCAAGTGGTCAAGGTATCTAATCTTCCCTATTTTCTCCACAACAACCCTGTGAGGTGGATTGGGTTGAGAGAGAATGACTGTCCCCAAGTAGCTTTCATGCATAAAGGAAGCAAAGCCTAGAATTCTAGGCCAATCCCCTATCACTGCACAAATGAATTGATTCATTTATGAGCCAAGTATTTCAAAAGAACTAAAGACACAGGCTACATCTGCACCCCTATATGTTTTAAAGCTCATTTATCTTCCTAAAGCAGGATGCACATAAATGTTACACATTTATTTCATATATCCAAAAAACACAGTGAATTGGATGCATCAATAAACTGAAATGGTCATCTCAATTTCTCATTCTTGGCATTTTGAATTGAGATTGGATTTCAACAGCGTGTCATTTGACTACCATCCACTTCTAGGGAGCTCCATCTTTTTCTCCTACTGAGAATATATACGAACCCAAGGCTAACTATGGTCGAGACCACCCAGTCAGCAATTAATGGATCTACATGGATAGCAAAAACAACACCTCAGAGTATATAGCACAACATTCAGCTTATCACAGATTCAACTTTATTGATCTGACGTTAGAACTCTCACATGTTAGAATTATAGTCCAGAATTGTGATAAGCCACACTGTTCAATAAAAAAGTAAAAAGGTACAGAAAGGCTTCTGGAACATGAAATGGAGAAAAGGGGGAAAAAAGAACAAAATTGGGTCATACCATTTCTTTAAAGCTTTCCCTTACTGCTTTCCATGTCACTATCCAAAACAAGACAAATAACATGGGATCAAAACCTCAAGCCTCAGGTAGTACATTAATAAATACCCACATACCAATATATGGTGTTTCTATTGTGAATGACTGAATCTTGTAACTTACATTTTTCATACCACATGAATTCTTTGTTTAAAATAGTATAAATATCTGCCTAAATAATAAAGTTATTGTCTTCAAGTTTGACTGGCCACTGAACTGCTAAGCCACCCTCTGCTGTGCAGGAATCTAAGGCATCCGAGACATTATCTAGTCTCCATTTGAAATACATTCAACGGACCTACTACATCTCAGCATAATTGGTAAAAGCGTATGGTAGCTATGACTGCAAATGATATGGGCTTGTCTTGTCAGAATCTGAACAAGCTTGTGTAGGTTGTAGGAAACTAAAGTTTGGAAATATACAGGTGAAGGGAACTTCATCTCCAGCAACCCAGAGCTTGGAAAAGGACACATAACAAAATGTATGCTGTTGAGGTGGATGTTATGAAAGAAAAATGTTGGACCCATGTCCCTCCTGGCTGGTTTATGCGGCTCGGGAGGTTACACGAGGCTGGCTCCTGGCAGTTATTAATGCTTCCTTGAGTGAGGGGTGCTTCCCTGCCGCCTTGAAAGAGGTGGCTTCCTCAAGAAACCTGCCTTGGATCCAGCTATTTTAAATAACTTTCGTCCTGTCTCCAACCTTCGCTTCCTTGCATTGGTCGCGCTGGTGGATGATTGGTCGCGCATACTGATGATACCCAACTCCAAAACCACGAATGATCTCACCCAGCGGTTTCATATAGATGTTGAACAGAAGAGGCGAGAGGACCGACCCCTGAGGAACTCCACAAACGAGAGACCTCAAGGTCAACCTCTGCCCCCCTGCCAACACCGATTGCGAACGTCCCAGGAGATAGGAGGAGAACCACTGCAAGACCGTGCCTTCCACTCCCAATCCCCTGAGACGCCGCAGCAGGATACCATGGTCGATGGTATCGAATGCCACTGAGAGGTCTAATAGGACTAGGACAGAGGAATATCCCCTATCCCGAGCCCTCCAGAGATCATTCACCAGAGCAACCAATGCCGTCTCCGTGCTGTACCCGGGCCTGAAACCCGATTGGTACGGGTCTAGATAATCCGCTTCATCCAGGGCCAGAGGGAGCTGATGTGCCACCACATTCTCAACAACCTTCGCAAGAAAGTGAAGGTTGGAGACCGGACGAAAGTTATTCAACACAGCTGGGTCCAAGGCAGGCTTCTTGAGGAGAGGTCTCACCACCGCCTCTTTCAAGACGGCGGGGAAACTACCCTCACTCAAAGAAGCAGATATAACCGCCTGGAACCAGCCTTGTGTCCCTTCCCGAGCTGCATAAACCAGCCAGGAAGGGCACGGGTCCAATAAACATGTGGTGAAACTCATGTATTTTTTTCTTCTCTGAACTCACAGAATCGCTTCCCAAACGATATTTGCATTGCAATGATTGCAGACTGCAAATACTCTGAATTTATCACATTGCTACCTTGTTTGAACTCTCTCAAAGAGGGGAAGTGAGACAGTGTACCTCTCTGTAAATCTCTGTCAAACACTGTCAACTTGCGTTCAAATGCCTAAACTTCCTCCAGCAAGTGTAGGGCTGTGCCTCCTTTACCCTGAAGACTTGTGTTCAGCTTGTTCAGGTGTGCTGTCATATCTACCATGAAGTATAGCTTTTCCAGCCAATCTGGACATTCCAGCTCAGGATAGGTGAGCCCTTTACCCAGTGGCAAAGGTGGAGTTTGGGAGGCAGCAGCAGAACATAGCCCAGGCATGGCCAAGCAGCAGCAGCAAAGCTTGTCCTCCTCACTCAAGGAGCAGCAGCAGGACAGCTCTCAATAAGGCAGGTGAACATGAGCGAGCAGCACAGCCGGGTCTTATTTTTGGAGAGCCATGATCCCCTCTCCCCAGCCAGCCAGCCAGCCAGCTATTCATCAAATTAACATGTACATTAAAATGTTTCACCACCTGCATCAATATCACAAAAAAGTTTAAGGACTTTAATTGTGCTTGATCAGCTGCACTCATTTTCCTCCAGTCACTCTCTTGACACCACTCTCTGAAAGCCAGAGGGCTCACAACGATCCACAATCAGAGAGGATCCTGCAATGTAATCTGAGCTGCCATAACCTTTCATTCCAGCAGGATTATAACAGGTTATTCTCTATCTCTCTTTGTCTCTGTCTGTCTCTGTCACATTTTTATGTCCTCTGTTTTTCAAATATCTATAATAAGGATTATAAATGAAAATAGTAAAAGCCGGTGCAAAATATAAAAACCACAAATAGAAAAATACAAAAGAAAAAAAAAGGGTGTGTGTGTGTAGAAAAGGACAGGAGAAAGGGAAAAAAAACCTCCTTTCTCCTTCATCCCAACAGGTAAAAACAATTTTAGCACCTAATCTACCATCTTTCCCCTTCATGGATTACTGCCTTGTCATGGCGAAGGGGCTTGGGTAATTCAATGAAGCTATGAGCTATGCCGTGCAGGGCCACCCAAGATAGACAGGTCATTGCCGTGATCCACTGGAGAAGGAAATGGCAACCCACTCCAGTATCTTTGCCATGAAAACCCTATGGACAGTACCAAAAGGCAAAACGATATGACGCTGGAAGATGAGCCCCTCAGGTCGGAAGGTGTCCAATATGCTACTGGGGAAGAGCAGAGGGCTAGTACTAGTAGCGCCAGAAAGAATGAAGCGACTGGGCCAAAGCCGAAAGGACGCTCAGCTGTGGATGTGTCTGGTGGTGAAAGGCAAGTCCGATGCTGTAAAGATTTTTTCTCCATAGGAACCTGGAATGTAAGATCCATGAATCAAGGAAAGCTGGACGTGGTCAAACAAGAGATGACAAGACTGAACATCGACATCTTAGGTATCAGCAAACTAAAATGGACAGGAATGGGTGAATTTAATTCAGATGACCAACAGGTATACTACTGTGGGCAAGAATCCCTCAGAAGAAATGGAGTAGCCTTCATAGTCAATAAAAGAGTAGGAAAAGCAATACTGGGATACAATCCTCAAAATGATAGAATGATCTCAGTTCGAATCCAAGGCAAACCATTCAATATCACAGTAGTCCAAGTCTATGCCCCAACCACCGGTGCTGAAGAGGATGAAATTGACCAGTTCTATGAAGCCCTACAGCACCTTATAGAAGTAACACCAAAAAATGATGTTCTTATCATCATGGGGGATTGGAATGCTAAAGTAGGAAGCCAAAAGATAACAGGAATAACAGGCAAGTTTGGCCTTGGAGTGCAAAATGAAGCAGGGCACAGGCTGATAGAATTCTGTCAAGAGAATACGATGGTGATAGCAAACACTCTTTTCCAACAACCCAAGAGACGGCTCTACACATGGACATCACCAGATGGTCAACACAAAAATCAGATTGACTATATGCTCTGCAGCCAAAGATGGAGAAGCTCTATACAGTCAGTAAAAACAAGACCAGGAGGTGACTGTGGCTCAGACCATGAGCTTCTCCTTGCAAAGTTTAGGCTTAAACTGAAGAAAGTAGGGAAAAGCACTAGGCCACTCAGGTATGAATTAAATCATATCCCTGTTGAATATACAGTAGAGGTGACAAATAGATTTAAGAAATTAGATCTGATAGACAGAGTGCCTGAAGAACTATGGACAAAGGTTCGCGACATTGTACAACAGGTAGCACCCAAATCCATCCCAAAGAAAAAGAAATGCATGAAAGCAAAATGGCTGTCTGAGGAAGCTTTGCAAATAGCTGAGGAAAGGAGGGAAGTGAAAGGCAAGGGAGAAAAAGAAAGATACGCCCAATTGAATGCAGAATTCCAGAGAATAGCTAGAAGAGATAAGAATGCCTTCTTAAATGAACAGTGCAAAAAAATAGAAGAAAACAATAGAATAGGGAGGACCAGAGATCTTTTCAAGAAAATTGGAGAGATGAAGGGAACATTGAATGCAAAAATGGGCATGATAAAGGACCAAAATGGCAGGGACCTAACAGAGGCAGAAGAGATTAAAAAAAGGTGGCAAAATTACACAGAAGAACTATACAAGAATGAGCTTAACGTCCCTGATAATCACAATGAGGTGGTCACTGACCTCGAGCCAGACATCCTAGAATGTGAAGTGAAGTGGGCCTTAGGAAAGCTGAGCAACAACAAAGCTAGTGGAGGTGACAGTATTCCAGCTGAGCTATTCAAAATCTAAAAGACAATGCAGTAAACGTGCTACACTCAATTTGCCAGCAAATTTGGAAAACTCAACAGTGACCACAGGATTGGAAAAGATCAGTTTACATTCCAATTCCAAAGAAAGGCAGTGCCAAAGAATGTTCAAACTATCGCACCATTGCACTCATTTCTCATGCTAGTAAAGTCATGCTTAAAATCCTACAAGCTAGACTTCAGCAGTATGTTGATCGAGAACTACCAGAAGTACAGGCAGGATTTCCAAGAGGCAGAGGAACTAGAGATCAAATTGCCAACATACGCTGGATCATGGAGAAAACTAGGGAGTTCCAGAAAAACATCTACTTCTGCTTCATTGACTATGCTAAAGCCTTTGATTGTGTGGATCATAACAAACTGTGGCAAGTTCTTTTTTTTTTTTTTTTATTAAAAAGTTTTTCAGTACATTTTAATTATTACATCCCATCCCCCAACCCTTCCCAACCCTATCCCACCCCCTCACCCTCCCCTTCCCCCCTCCCCCCCCCAGACTTCCCAGAGCTAGATACAAGGTATAAAAATAAAATAACCAATCATAAACTCCCATAAACTAACAACAATAAACTATTAAATCTCTCGCACTTTAGCTCTTATAAATTGACTACAAGCAATATACTTATTCAAATGCTAGATGAAACTTTTTAGTCCCATATTTATTCTGGATGTAATCAATCCATTTCTTCCACTCCACAATATATCGTTGTTGTGAATGGTCTTTCAAATATGCTGAAATCTTCGCCATTTCCGCCAGGTTGGAAACTTTTAAAGTCCATTCCTCTATAGTCGGCAATTCTTCCTTCTTCCAATATTGCCCTATTAAAAGTCTCGCTGCCGTAATTAAGTTCAACATCAAATTAATGTCCAGCACAATAGTGTCAGTAATAATGCCCAATAAAAACAACTGCGGACAAAACTTTATGCTTCTCTTGAATATCTTCTGCATATTCCACCAAATCTTGATCCAAAATGCTTTGATCTTTTTACAAGTCCACCATATATGAAAATACGTTGCATCTTGATCACCACATCTCCAACATTTAGGCTGATAATTCGGATACATACTTGCTAACTTTCTAGGATCCAAATGCCACCTATAAAACATTTTATAAAAATTCTCTCTTAAGTTTTGAGCTTGCGTAAATTTCACATTTCTAATCCAAATCTTTTCCCAAGTGTCCATTGTAATAACTTCCTGAATATTCTGTGCCCATTTTATCATGCAGTCCTTAACAATTTCTGTTTCTGAATCAATCTCTATCAATGCAAGATATATCCGTTTGATGTGCGCTGGTCCCTGATTTCTAATTTGTTTTACCAAATTTTCATCATCCGTTAAAAAACCAATCTTCTGATCCTCTTTCCACCTAGCTTGTAATTGTCCATATTGAAACCAAGTTTGTACTATCTTTTTTTCTCGTAAGAGATTATATGACTTCAGACTCCACACATTCCTCTCCAAACTCAAAATTTCCTTATATGTAATCACATCATGTTTAAATCCAACATTTATATTCTCTATTGCGTGTTTGGGTATTGCCCATAACGGTATCTTATAATTTAACTTTTGTCTATGCTTTTTCCAAACTCGCAACAAAGCATACCTCAAAATATGCATTTTAAACACGTTGTCTACCTTTTTATCGTACAATAAGTATGCATGCCAACCAAATAACAAATCATGGCCTTCAAGATTTAACAATCTCCCTTGTGTCAAATTAATCCAATCACTTATAGCTGATAATGCAGCAGCTTCATAATATAATTTAAAATTGGGCATTCTTAAACCACCTCTTTCACGCGTATCCTGCATAATTTTAAATTTAACCCGTGGCCTTTTCCCTGCCCAGACAAATTTATTAATACCCTTCTGCCATTCCTCCAAATTTGAGTCCTTTTTAAGAATGGGTATCATTTGAAACAAAAATAAGAATTTTGGCAGAACATTCATTTTTACTGCTGCAATTCTTCCCAATAATGACAATTGTAATTTTTTCCAACTATCCAATTCTTTTTGCACTTTATTCCATAACTTTTCATAATTATTTTTGTATAGTTTAACATTTGAGGGTGTTAAATATACCCCCAAATATTTAACCCTTTCAACAATTTCAAATCCAGTTAAGCTTTCTAAAGCTATCTTTTGTAATGCTGTCATATTTTTAGATAAGATTTTAGTTTTTTGTATGTTAATCTTGAATCCAGAAACTTTCCCATATTGCGATATTAACTCCATCAATTCCATAACAGAATTTTCTGGATTTGTCAACGTAATAACCAGATCATCCGCAAACGCTCTCAATTTATAATCCTGATCTCTTATTTGAATTCCCTTAATTGTTTCCAAATTTCGTATTTTAATCAGTAATATCTCCAACGTTAAGACAAATAATAAAGGTGATAACGGGCAACCCTGCCTCGTACCCTTTTCAATATTACACATTTCAGTCAAACTGTTATTAACAATTATTCGAGCTGTTTGCTTCTGATATATTGCCCTAATTGGTTGTAAAAATTCATCCCCAAAATTCATTTTATCTAATACTTTCAGCAAAAATTTCCAATCCAATTGATCAAAGGCTTTTTCGGCATCCAAAAAGATCAATGCTGCAGAGATCTGGTTATTCCTTTCCAAAAATTCCAACAAATCAACTATATGTCTCACATTATTTTTCATTTGTCTACCACTTATAAACCCTGTTTGATCACCATGAATTACCTGTTGCAATACCCTCATCAGTCTACTAGCTAAAACCTTAGCAAATATCTTGTAGTCCGTATTCAAAAGTGATATTGGCCTATAATTTCTTGCTTGAGTAACATCCTGATCTTCTTTTGGAATTAAAGAAATAAAAGCAGTTTTCCAAGACGGAGGCACTCCTCCCCCTTTTTGAATTGTCTGAAATAGTTCCTTTAATGGCTTTATCATCTCAAACTGTAAATTTTTATAATACGCAGCAGTCAAACCATCGGTGCCTGGCGCTTTACCTACTTTTAACTGCTTAATTGCCAAATATATTTCTTCCTCAGTTATCAACTGATTCATTTCTTCTTTTTGCTCTTGCGTAAGAACCGGGATGCTAAAGTCTTTTAAATATAAGTCAATGTCCATTTCATTAATCTTGTCACTAGCATATAGTTTAGAAAAAAAATCAACAAAAGTTTCCTTGATAAGATTCTGTTGATACACAATCTTTCCCTTATGTTCTATTTTGTCTATATTAGAAGCCCTTTGCTTCTTTCTTAGCATATAAGCTAACCATCTGCCTGGTTTATTGGCATTGCAAAAAGTATTATGCCTTGCAAACCGTAAATTAGTTGCCACCTGGTCAGCCATTAACTTGTCAAATTGTCCTCTTAATAACTTAATAGTCTCTTTGATCTTCACATCCGATGGGTTCAAAATTAAAGCCTTTTCTTTCTCCTTAGTCTCTGTTTCTAGTTCTTTCCTCCTAGATTCCAAATTACGTCTATATTTATTGTTAAGATATATCAGCACACCTCTCATATACGCCTTACTAGCATCCCACACCATTTCCATAGAAGTACCCTTGTGCATATTTGTTTCAAAAAAAATCTTCATCTGTTTTTTACACTCTTCCACATTTTTCTGATTTCTGAACAAATTCTCATTTAAACGCCAGGAACGTCGTTCTCTACTATCTTTTCCAATCTCTAACCAGACTGGGCTGTGATCAGACATAGTCTTTGAACAAATCTTTATCCTCTTAGTTCTAAAAAAAAGATCATTAGACAATAATATAAAATCAATCCTAGAAAAAGATTGATGTCTATCAGAAAAAAAAGTGTAGTCCCTCTCTTGTGAATTCCTTTCCCTCCAAACATCACGTAAATCCATATCATCCATCATCTCAAAAAAAGATTTAGGCAGTTTGGCATGACTTGGGGTACTTCTGTAAGATCCACTCTTATCCATTTGTACGTTCAAAACACCATTCCAGTCTCCCATAAAAATAAAAGATTTGTAATCCAATTGAGTAATCCTGCTGTGTAATAAGCTATAAAAATCAGCTTGCTGTTGATTGGGCGCATATAATCCAACCAAAAGAGTTTTTTTACCTTCTAATAACAAGTCCACAATAACATATCTTCCTTGTTGGTCTGCTTCAATTAACTCTGCTGTAATTGTATTCTTAACATAAATAACCACTCCATTTTTCTTGTTAACTGCAGAAGCAATAAATTGTGTACCTAATCTTGAATATGATAAATACTTTTGGTCCATAGCTCTAATATGTGTTTCTTGTAAGCAAATAACATCAGTCTTAAATTGCTTTAAATATTGAAAAATTTTCTTTCTCTTCTGTGGTGAATTTAATCCATTGACATTCCAGGTTAAGAACTTAGTCGCCATTTCTGGCAACCCGAAGCTTTTGAAGCGCGTCTTCCAGAATCCCTTTTACATTTTTAGGCCGCGCTCCTCCCACCGTTTGGCTATAGGTACACTTTGAAGGTTCCACAACGTTCTGCTGGTCCTGCTCTTGTTCACGTCTGACACGTCTCGAAGCAGCACGCGTAATCCTCTGATCTTTTACTTCTTCTGATACTGTGGAAATTTGAGTCGCTCCTGCTGCAGTCTCATCTATCTGTGTTGCTTCGGCATCATAAGACTTTCCCTCCTTTGTTGATTCCAGAAGTGGTATGGGGGTTGCTTTTAAAACATTATTATAAAAATCACGTGCTTGCAGCACTGTAGCAAGACGGTATCTTGTATCTTCAAACATTACCACCATACCCCCTGGGATCTCCCATCTGAACCTGATATCACGTCGCTTAAGCTCCTGTGCCAGAAATGCAAATTCCTTTCGTTTCCTTAGAATTTTTGGAGGAATCTCTTTTAAAACCAAAACTTCTTGGTCTTCAATCACAAGCTTAGTATTGTAAGAGACTTGAATAACTTCATTCCTGATTGCTCTCTTTGTAAAATAAACAACCACATCTCTAGGTAATTTCCTTTGTCTCGCAATCCAGGAGTTAACACGGAAAATTTTGTCTATATCTTCTGCAATTCCTTCAGCTGGCCTTCCCAGCACGTCTTCGAGAGCAACAGAAACTAATTTTTTCAAATCTTCCTTCAAATTCTCCTTAAGGCCCCTAATCCGCACAGCAAACTCCATTTCATGATATTGTACCAATGTCAAATCATAATCAATTTTATCCACCACATTCTCAGTCTCTAGTATTTTTGCATCCAATTTAGTATTATTTTGAGTGAGATCCTCCATTCTTTCGTCAAGGCGTTCAATACATATCGCCATGCCTTGAAATGCAAGCAAGATGTCCTCCCTTATTACTGTAAACTTTTCTGTCAACTTCTCATCCATCTTTTCATCTATCATCTCAGCCAAATGCTGTGAATGCTTTTCCAAGGCATCTTGCAAAACTTTAACAGTTAAAACAGGTGAAGGTAGAGGTGCAGGAGGTACTAACACTTGCGCTGATGGTTGCGGCAGGGGGGAAGCCCCCGCAGTTTTAGGAAGTTTAGAAGATTTAGCGGCCATTTTTCCCCTCTTTTGCAACTACGCACTTTCACTTTCTAAGTCTTCAATGTGGATTGAGCCAAAGATCAAAAGTTCACTTACTCCTTGTTCTCTTGCATCGCTCTGCCTGCTTTTATTATCTTCCAAAGTCCATTCTTGTAGGCAGGGATGGTTGCGTTCGCCTTGTTCTGCTCCAGGAAAAACGGAGCAGACACGCTGCGCAGCCCGGAGAAATCCAAGCTTCGGGGGGGCTCAATCTTTCAGCCGCCAGAACTTTAAGCCCTGGCGGCCCCAGAGAGCCCTTCCCCTACTTGGAAACTCACCCCCTCCTCTTCTCCCGAGGAGGGGGCTTCCGAACCGCCGAAACAGCTGATCGGCGCTGTTTTCGGCGGTTCTACAAAGCCGCGAAGCTGACAAGCTAAAAGCAGCTGTCGGCGGCGGCGCCTTGCCACCCGGAAGTCCCCAAACTGTGGCAAGTTCTTAAAGAGATGGGAGTACCAGACCATCTTATTTGTCTCTTGAGAAACCTATACGCGGGTCAAGAAGCAACAGTGAGAACTGGACATGGAACCACTGATTGGTTCAAAATTGGGAAAGGAGTCTGGCAAGGCTGTATACTGTTGCCCTGCCTATTTAACTTATATGCAGAGCACATCATGAGAAAGGCAGGGCTAGATGAATCAAAAGTTGGAATTAAGATTGCTGGAAGAAATATCAACAACCTTAGATACGCAGATGATACCACTCTAATGGCAGAAAGGGAAGAAGAACTGAAGAGCCTCTTGTTGCGAGTGAAGAAGGAGAGTGCAAAACTTGGGTTGAAACTTAACATTAAGAAAACCAAGATCATGGCATCTGGCCCTCTCAATTCCTGGCAAATAGATGGGGAAGAAATGGAGGTAGTGACAGATTTTATTTTCCTGGGCTCCAAGATCACTGCAGATGGGGACTGTAGCCAAGAAATTAAAAGATGCTTGCTCCTGGGGAGGAAAGCCATGGCAAATCTAGACAGCACACTAAAAAGCAGAGACATCACCCTGTCAACAAAAGTGCGTATAGTCAAGGCTATGGTCTTCCCAGTTGCAATGTATGGCAGTGAAAGTTGGACCATAAAAAAGGCTGAGTGCCAAAGAATTGAGCCCTTTGAACTCTGGTGCTGGAGAAGACTCCTGCGAGTCCCTTGGACTGCAAGGCGATCAAACCGGTCAGTCCCAGAGGAGATCAATCCTGACTGCTCTTTAGAAGGCCAGATCCTGAAGCTAAAACTCAAATACTTTGGCCACCTAATGAGAAGGAAGGTCTCACTGGAGAAGAGCCTAATGCTGGGAAAGATCGAGGGCAATAGAAGAAGGGGACGACAGAGAATGAGGTGGCTGGATGGAGTCACTGAAACAGTAGGCGTGAGCTTAGATGGACTCCAGAAGATGGTAGAGGACAGGAAGGCCTGGAGGAATGTTGTCCATAGGCTCGCGATGGGTTGGACACGACTTCGCAGCTAACAACAACAAATCTACCATCTTTAAATACAGCCTAATTGGGCCATATCTCATCTCTTAATTAAACAAACATCAAAATATTTCATTAAAGTTCTTTACTAAAGATCTGTAAGGACAACCACATATATTCATATTCTCCTTCTCTCTCTCTCCCTCCCCCCCTCCCTCCCTGGCACTTACTTGGAAAGTAGGACAGTCACCTGAGGAATAAACTGGCCTTTTCTTTAGTCAGCAGTATTCCAGCAGTTCTCAAAAAATCACTGTTAAGAGACGAATACCTTTTTGTTAAGCCATTCTATTTGGTTGGGTTGGATTTGTGTTGTTAAGTGAGACATTTGTTTAATGAGTTTTGCTCTATTTTGCGACCTTACCACCATTGCTAAGTGAATCACTGCAGTCGATAAGTTAGTATTCAGGGTGTTAATTGAATCTGGTTTCCCCTTGTGATGGGTAGGCAGCCTTGGCTGTTTTATGACTCCTGGGCTTAACTCCCAGAATTCCTGAGCCAGCATGGCTCAGCATTGAAACCTCTCCATTTTTCCTCAGCATGGCTGGCTCAGGAATTCTGGGAGTTTAAGCCCAGGAGTCATAAAACAGCCAAGGTTGCCTACCCGAGTCCTTGCAAGCTGCAGGAATCGCAGATACAGCAGTTTGGGCAAGAATAAAGTCCCCCCCACCCTCCGACCAGTCCGGGCCGCTCATATTTACGTTTCAGTTGAGGGCGCAATGAGAGGAACCGCCCCGTCTCCTGCCACCGAGCTCCAGGCAGGTGGATCCACATCCACCACAACCCCCGGGCTAGCAGAGCCGGCGGAGGAGCAGGGCGAGGGAAGACCTGCTGGGCAGGGAAGAGGCAGGCCCGGGGCACCCCCAGACTGGCCGCCCCCACCTGTGCAGCAGGTAGAAAAAGGACCTACTCACCTTTCCAGTCCTCCCATCTCTTCCTCCACTGCTGCCAAGTGCAGTCAGAAGAAACAAACAGGTTTGTGGGCAGTCCCACAAACGGCTTGTGGGCGGTCTCACAAGCCAAAGTTCAACCAATCAATTCAAACTCTGCAAGTTTTTTTTTGGTGAGAAGTTTGAATTGATTATTAAACTTTTTTAGTGCCACTTTTTTTTTTCAGGACTAAACATGGCGGAAGAGGAATGGGAGCCACAGGGGATGGCTCAATGAGCCACATGTGGCTCCGGAGCCACAGGTTGCCAACCCATGACCTAGATTGTCATCAGTAAGACTTGTGCTCGTCCGAAGAGCAATGCCTGCAGGGCGAATTGGCCTCTAGGAATTCAGAGTTCACACACGTGAAATCAGATGGGAGAACCACCCAGGTGGATCCAAGCTTGCCATAATGATCCCAAGTACTTAGTTGCCCGCTCAGCGCTAAGCCTCTTGCTAAATTATTGGCTCTTCAAACATTCAGTTTTGCAATTCCACCATCCTGCGCCACATTTGATGTGTCCACAATTAGAAAACCCAGCTGGAATGATAGCAATAATAAAAGTGGTAACACCCACCAAGCTACCTGGCAAAGAGCTCTCCTTTTTTTATTTTGTGCACAGCTGCAAAAGCAACTTCACCCCACACCCTTCCTCTACCCCCGAGCGGGCCAGCAGGCTCCCACCACCTTTGATCGATGTGCTGCTCTGTCCACTGCGTGGGAACTAAATTGCATTTCAGGTGAGACATGTTAAATGCTATGCTGGGGCCTTCTAACAATAAGGATCTGATTAATAAGTGTGTAGAACAAACTCAGATGAAACTTTTAAAAAGCATATTTAGAGATGCGATGTAAATACAAATAGTTCTCGACTTACAATCGTTCATTTAACGACCTTTTGAAATTACAACAACACTCACAAAGTGATTTACAACTGGTCCTCATATTTATGACTGTCACGTCATATCAAAATTGGCAAGTAGCATGTATTTATGACAAATGCAGCATCCCGGGGTTATATGATCACAATTTGTGACCTTCCCAGCCAGCTTTCAACAAGCAAATTGAAAGTGAAGCTGGATTCGCTTAACAACCGTATAATTCACTTAACAACTGCACTGATTCACTTAACAACTCTGATGTAAAACCATGCACGACACTCTTAACCACCTTGCTTAGCAATGGAAATTGTGGTTCCCAGCTGTGGTGGTAAAGTGGTAAGGACTGCCTGTAACGCTAAGCATGTTCCAGCAGACTAAGATGGACTGAAATACAGGGACAAACTGTTCAGCATCCAAAACCTTAGTGTCAAGAACAGCCCTTTACTTTTTATCTAGCCATAGTCTCATGAGTTTTCAAAAAGATTTAATTTTGAATAATTGTTTTTAGGCTTACACTGTTAGTATAAGAATATTAAATTTCAAATTAACTTTATAAAAAAGCTTGAAATATTCAAAAGCAACCTAATAATATACATTATTTTCATTTTAAAATGAAATAAAAGCTATTCATATTGTTAATAAAGTTTTAACATAAGAGCTGGTATGTATACATTTTAGAGGTAGCCATTAGAAACAACATAACAGCTCTTTAGAAATATCATCCATTCTACATATAGTGCAAAAGCAAGTTTTAAAATGCTAAACATTTTGGAGAAGATATCAGCATATTATAAAAGAATTCACTTCACTGAAAAGTATGTACAGTCAATTGATATTTCATAGAATCAGAGTTTGAATCAGGATCTGCTAAACCATTGGGAAGATTGCTACTGGGACTGTCAGTGAAGCATACCAGTGAAGTGTCAGGAACTTCCTCCAAATATCTAACTTAAGTTTACTTCCTTGCAGTATCAAACCATCGCTTATGTTTCTATGGTAATTGCTATTTTGCTTCATAGATTTCTCTGCAGATGAGCAGTTGCCAGTCAGATATGCTATTAAATACAAAGAAGCTTCTTCAGGTGGAAATTGTGACCTCACCTGCCATTGGAGGCACCACATGTTATAGTTAAAGAAGACTGCATACATGACTGGTAGTTTTTTAGTCAAACAGTGGCTTTCAGTTGTTCATTACTATGGAACTGAGCATTCACATTTTCCACGAGCAAGTTTCAACCAATTGCTGGTTTCCCATGCCTGATGGGAATAGGAAACTAATCAAATAAGACTGGATTGTCAAAAAAAAGAAGGAAGATGTTGCTATTTATTTTATTTTATTTATTTATTTATTTATTTTTGGGACTTATATGCTGCCCTATCTCCCGAAGGACTCAGGGCAGCTAACAACAATAAAAACAGCAATACAAAAGTTAAAAGAAATTAAATAAACAGCTCCAATAAATAAGTTAAACTAAACAATTAAAAATTAAAAAACATTTTTAAAAAACCTGTTGTCAGTCCAGGTCAGCCTGATGAAAAAGGAAAGTTTTAAGGCCGCGGCGAAAGGACTGGAGATCCGGGGCCATCCGGAGCTCAAGGGGGAGTTGGTTCCAGAGGGCTGGCACTCCCACAGAGAAGGCCCTCCCCCTAGGGGTCACCAGTTGGCATTGTCTAGCCGATGGCACCCTGAGGAGGCCCTCTCTGTGTGAGCACACTGGGCAATGGGAAGTTGTTCCCGGCAGCAGATGGTCCTGCAAATATCCCGGGCCTAGGCCATGAAGGGCTTTAAAGGTAAGTACCAGCACCTTAAATCTCACCCGGAAGACAACCGGTAACCAATGCAGCTCACGCAGGAGGGGTGTAATATGGGAGTATCGGGATGCTCCCATCACTACCCGTGCAGCCGCATTCTGCACCAGCTGGAGCCTCCGGGTGGTCTTCAAGGGCAGCCCCATATAGAGAGCATTGCAGTAATCTATCCGGGAGGTAACGAGTGCATGAGTGACTGTACGTAGGGCATCTCGGTCCAGATAGTGGCTTCATATAGATGTTGAACAGGAGGAGCGAGAGGACCGACCCCTGAGGCACCCCACAACTAAGGGGCCTAGGGGTTGACCTCTGCCCTCCTGCCAACACCATCTGTGAACGGCCCGAGAGGTAGGAGGAGAACCACCGTAAAATGGTGCCTCCCACTCCCAAGCCCTCAAGACGTCGCAGCAAGATACAATGGTCGATATGAAATTGTTGTGGATTGAAAGAAATGAGGCAGCAAATCCATGGGATTATTCTGCAGTTGCATGTAGCATTGCAACACAAACAATGAATGGTCTGCCATTACAGTGGTGGCCAAAATTGTGGAAACCTTTTGAGAAAAATGTACAGTAGAAATGCCACCTTTGGTTAAGTTTTCACCAATTTTTCTTCTAATTTCTTTATAACTGTAGCTTTGTTCACTTAATAATACTATTTTACATCGCTTTCTGGGCAACCACTCAACTCTTTGCACCATTACTTTAATTTTATTACATTTTACAAGCTCACTAAATGAAAGGGAAAAAAAACCCCAACTAACTTGATAGCGCTCACATAACACGCTGACAAATGTCCTCCTCTCAGCTTCAATACATGACATCAGTAACTGAATCCTACTGTGATCTGACTGGCTCATTGCCAAAACAAGAGGAGACCTGATTGGCTTCTAAACACTCATGCTCATTAGCTACAATCAGATGAAGGAAAGTTACCTGATATCAACCTAAGCAAGTTGTGCTTCCTTTTTCTGGTTATTTGGCTATAACTTTTCATAGAATACAGTACAGATAACTGAACAAACTATGTTGCATTACATTCTTGATTAAATTATCTTTCCATTGATATATAATTTTATGGTGCTATTATTAGCCATCAAACCTCAAAAATACACTTTTCCTAAAAGGTTTCCACAATTTTGGCCACTACTGTATAGTATTAACTGAACTGAGAAATCAATATCGTATCTGGTAGTAATCCCTAAACTTTTGCAATGGAGGTCTGACAGTACTGACCACATAAAGGATTTGGGATGGGAATGGGATTAAATCAGAAGATAATTACAAGAGCGACAGGTTTGCTTGAACCGTTATTTGATTTAGTAATTATGTTGTGTTTAGATAAAAATAAAGGTGGTTCTACTAAGTCTGCCCTTCCCTTGTAATAAAACCATGATAATATGTTTAGAACACAGGTTCCAGAGGTTCTGCCAGTTGCCTGAGGCACCCTTTTGGAAGAAAGGGGTCAAATCACCTTATAGTTCAAAATAATTCAGAGCTAATCTATACCATGAACTGTAGAAGTTTAAATAAAAAAACCTTCATGTTGTTAGGTTCAGAACTAGACTGATCAGGCATCAATTCTCCAATCAGCAGAGAATTTAACATCTTTGTCATAAATGATTGGTTGACATTGAGTTCTTCAAAGACATGCTACAAATTTAAGAAGAAAAGAAAAAATATTAGATGAATATGACTGATCCCTACCCAGGTATAGCTTCTTCTAGCCCTGTTATTTTCCTTGGAAACTAAAAAAAAAAGTGAGTATCTTTCAGTGCCTTGTTGTAGAAATGTGTTCAGCTGCCCATAAAAAAAGAAAAATATAATCTGGAATATAAGGAGAATTATGGATTATTACATGAATGAATCAACAGAAGTCTCACTTTCATGTATCCCTATTTCCCATTTCCATGTGAGAGAAGAGATTAAAGGCTTCCTTGTAATTTTCCTTTCTCAATTGGTAAGGAAGGGCAAATAAATTACAGTGGTGGGATTCGGCCAGTTCGCACCACTTCAGTAGCTAATTTTTTGTTGCCCAGGCCCTGAATAGACTTCCGGAAGTGGCATCCTTCTGACACTGTCTGCGAACGGCCCGAGAGGTAGGAGGAGAACCACCGTAAAATGGTGCCTCCCACTCCCAACCCCTCAAGACGTCGCAGCAAGATACCATGGTCGATGGTATCAAAAGCCACTGAGAGATCTAATAGGACCAGGACAGAGGAATAACCCCTGTCTCGGGCCCACCAGAGATCATCCACCAGCATGACCAATGCCGTCTCCATGCTGTACCCGGGCCTGAAACCCGATTAGTATGGATCCAGATACTCAGTTTCCTCCAGGACCAAAGGGAGCTGCCGTGCCACCACGCTCTCAACAACCTTCGCAAGGAAGCAAAGGTTGGAGACAGGACGAAAGTTATTTAAAATAGCTGGATCCAAGGCAGGTTTCTTGAGGAGGGGCCTTACCACCGCCTCTTTCAAGGCGGCAGGGAAGCACCCCTCACTCAAGGAAGCATTGATAACTGCCAGGAGCCAGCCTCGTGTAACCTCCCGAGCCGCATAAACCAGCCAGGAGGGACACAGGTCCAACAAACAAATGGCAGCACTTAATTTCCCCATGATCCTGTCCACTTCATCTGGAGTCACAGGATCAAACTCTTCCCAAATATTATCGGCTGTACCCATCGTTTCCCCTTCGTCAGATACTGCCCAGTCGGAGTCCAAGCCAGTTTGGAGGTAGTCAACATACTACTTTGGGATAGATTTTTCAGGTTTAGATGAAAATGCCAAGAGTGTAGGGAAAGCAATGGATATTAAAAAAAAGACAAAGAAATTCTGAAAAACCTTTCCTGACACATAAAGAATTAAAAAAAAATACAATGGCCGGATTCTCCATTGTACAGTAGGTGAGAGGCTCAAGACCTAGAATTAGAAGAAATTAACAAGACTGTCAATGTAGCATCCAGGGTCATTTCTCAACTCTTCTGTCATCCTGGACCACTAAATAAACATTCAGAAAATGCAGGGAGAATTCCTTTAAACATATTTCTTACTGTTTTTGACTTTAAGAGCATAGGAGTTCACATTTTTTTGAAGAAGAAGGAGAAGATTATAATGATGGTTATATCTGGATAGGCCTTTTAAAGCTAAATATTATACAAAAGAGATTCAAATTTATCCCCTTGCATTATATGTATGTTATGCTATAATATTAACTCTCAGTAAAAACTTGCTGGCCATGCATACATCCTTCAGTTGAAATCTTTGTGTAATAATAGGCTAAGGGCCAGTAGCTTTCCAACCTAATGCACTTTCATTTGAATGTGTTGAGGAGGCTAATTGGTGTACAGTAGAATGGGCATTCTGATGGATTTCTAGAAGGAGTTTTTCTCTAATATATGAGAGCAATAGTCCTCCACCAACTGCTTCTGCATGCTCTGTTGCTGTTGCAGGACAGGCTGCTAGAATGCCAATGTGGTCAGTTTCTGCTGCAGTTTTAGTCTCCTGATTGCCATGGAGAGGTTGCAATAAAGGGCTTCTTGGAAGCTGCCACCTTGACTAAAATGTCATTTAGCTGTTGTAATACAGAGTTTCTGCATAAAAAAGGCAGACCTAATGAAAAGGTTGAGTTCTCTCTTGTTTATGTCCCTTGTTGGATTTATGATGCCTACCGTTGTTATTGGGACTGGCCTGGGTTCCTTTTTTGCCTCTGGATGGCATGTTTAGTCTTTAGGAATGAGCCAGAGACTTCCTGTTCTGGTCTTCAGCGGAGCAATTTGAAACGTCAGATCCTCCGGCTGAAATTTCTTTTTGTTGGGGACCCTAAGGGGCCAGAATCCACCCTGAAGGGGTGGACTGAAGGAAGGAAACTCCAGGGACTTAGGAGAGATGGCGGTCTCTCCCAACAGTCCAGGAGAAGCCTCCCAGAAACCAACAGAAGAAAAATCTGTCTAACGTCATGTTCAGCCATAGCTGAAGCTGAAGCAAATGGAAGTCACAAGCAATTAAACAAAGTGAATAGCAAAGCAGCATGCTTGAATCTGGGTAAGAGTACTGATTTTCTCTATCCTACCTACTTTCCTGAAAAAGAAAATCCCCAAAATAAGAGATCTCTGAAGAAGGAAAGGGGGAGGGGGACTCCGTTACCTCTCTCTCGCTTGGGCAGCGAACTTTTTTTTTTTGAGAAGGAAAATACCAGAAAGGCATAAAATGAGCAAATGCTGATGCCTGCTGGTGGAGGAGAATTTCTTTTTCTTTTTTTCCCCCCCCCCCCCCGTTTGAACTCTTAAGCTTTGAATGCACCTGTTTAAACAAATTCGAACACAGCTGAAGTAATGAATACTCTACAAAAGGAAACATGTGATGAGCGACAACAATTCCAAAGGACAATGACCTTAAACTACATAGAAATTCAGAATAACTTTGTAAACATGAATCAACTTATTTCAAACCTAATTTCACTCCAAGAAATCTCTCAAAATACATAGAGGTGACTCAAAGAATCTCTGAATATAGAGACTTAAAGGAACCTTATAAACTGCTCATTTTACAAAAGGAAACATATGATAAGTAGCAAAAATTTCAAAGGACAATGACTTTAAACTACAAGGAAATGCAGAAAAACCTTGAGTACATGAATCAACTTATTTTCAACTTAATTTCACTTCAAGAATGTTCTCAAGAAAATATAACAGAGATGATTAAATATAATTTTGAGGATGGAAATTTGAAGATGGAATTATATAAAATAAAGAGCTATGATTTAATCCAAATGGGAAATATTTTAATACGTTTAAACAACTTTGAAGATAAGGAAATGAATGAGAAAAAACTCTCTGCAGGGAAACAAATGACACAGCAAAACATATCGATTGAGAAAGACATCGATCAGAGAAAAAAGTTTAAAATGAAACTTTTGGAACGAGATGGAATATACCAGCATGAATGCTTCCAAAAGCAGCATCTGTTTGAATATGGCTAAGAAATGGGAAAATTTTGAAATATACTATTCTTAAGAGGGAAACTTTTTTTTTCTTGTCCTCCTAATTAATATAACTGAGGTTTTTCTTTCTCTTTTTTATTATTCTTTATCTTCTTTTCTTGTCTATTCTTCTAAGTTGAAATGATTTAAATAAAAGAAAATGTTCTAGCTATTTAAATGTGTTGAAAATTAAAAAAAAATGTTTTTTGAATGGGACTTAAAGGATTAGATGATTAGAACTATTGAATGGAATATTTAAAGTTTAAATAGACTAAATAAATTCTTAGCTATAGTTAAAAAGAATAAGAAACTGAGGGAATAAATATATATTAAATTAGGAGAAATATATGTTTTTATATGTTATCTTTTGCAGCCTAATACCTTTGTCCCTTTTTTCTTTTTCTTTTTTTCTTTTCTCTTCTTTTTTGTTTCTTTTCTTCTTCTTTTTTATTTTATTATTGCTTATTAAGAAATATAAAAGCATAAGAGGGTTTATGTGGAAAAAATGGAATCAAACCTTCTAAAGCAAATGCAGTTGAATGTTGAAATGATTGTTATTTAGTAAGAACATTTAAAACTCGAAGGGAGAAATAAGTTGTTTTTTCTTTTTTCTTTTGTTGTTGTTTTTACTTTTTTATCTATTGATTGGGAAATATAAAAGCATGAGAGGGTTTGTAGGGAAAAAAAGAATGAAATCCACCAACTGTAAAAATATTTAGAACTTGGAGGGAGAAATAAGCTGAAATAAACATGGTGACAGAATTTATGATAAGGCAACCAAAATGTTACACAGGATTATTGAAATTATGTATTTAACTACTGTTAAGCAAACAAAATTGTTTTAATTTAACACTTTGCAAAGAAAGATATGTTGGGGAAAGAGGAAATCAAATGAAATTAACATATGGAATATAGATTATAGAAAGTAATTGTTAAGGATTGTCTTATAGATGCTACCCAGACAACATGCTGTTTTACAAGGATTTATGTTATGTTAAAAAAAATTAATAAAACATATACAAAAAAAAAAAAAGGAATGAGCCAGAGAGGCCAGCCACATATTGGGAGGTTATTTCATGATCTGCTTGTTTGTTGCAATCTTGGTTTTTCTAAGTGATAAAGCAATACTCAAAAGAAAACAATGTACTGCCCCTTAAAATGTTATAAATTGCACTTCCTATAGATTTCACACCCGTACATATAGTTATGTACACTTGCTTTGCCACAAAACTAGCCATGTAATGCATGGGATTGGGGAAGATAAGAGTACTCCACAGATTAGGACACAGAACATAGAATAAGAGTGTTGGAAGAGACCTTGGAAGTCTTCAACTCCCTGCTCAAGCAGGGGATCTTATACCATTCCAGACAAATATCTTCTTGAAAATCTCCAGTGATGGATCACCCACAACTCCATTTCTGGAGGTGAGGTGTTCTACTGATTAAATTATAATTGTGTGCACAAATTGAGGTCTATCAACCAGACGCCTATCCAGTCTTCTTTTACCCTTTGATGGCCATATTCCAACACAAGTCTTTGCATTGCTTCAGTTGTTCTTTTGTTGACAATTAGGCTGCTGAATCAAATGTAACTTTTGTTGCACAGCAATTAATGTTGTTATCTTTGTTGTTTAGTCATTAAATTGCATCCAACTCTTCGCGACCCCATCCACCACACCATGCCAGGGTCCTCTTTCCTCCACCGTCTTCTGGAGTTTGCCCAAACTCATTTTCTTTGCGTCAATGACATTATCTAACCATCTCATTCTCTGCCATCTCTGTCTCTTTTTGCCTTCAATCTTTCCCAATATCAGCATCTTTTCCAATGTGTCTTCTCTTCTCTTTAAGTGGCCAAAGTATTTGAGTTTCAGCTTCACCATGTGTCCTTCCAAAGAACACTCAGAGTTCTTTGAGATTTCAGGATTGACTGATTTGATCTCGTTGCAGTCCAAGGGACTCTCAAGAGCTTCTCCAGCATCACAAGTTGAAGACTTTAATTCTTATTTCTGGTAACTGTCCTCCAATTCTCAATTGATTTTGAAGTTGCCTTCTTTATCTCTTCAGCCTGCTTGCTACTGTACATGTACATATTCTTCTGTCAAGCCAAAGTTTGGTAGTCCTCGACTTACGGCTAACAGAGTCCAAAATTTCTGTTGCTAAGCAAGACAGTTGTTAAGTGAGTTTTGCCACATTTTATGACCTTTCTTGCCACAGTTATTAATTGAATCACTGAAGTTATTAAGTTGGTGACATGGTCCTTAAGTGAGTCTGGCTTCCCCGTTGACTTTGCTTGTCAGACGGTCACAAAAGGTGATCACATGACTCCAGGACACTGCAACTGTCATAAATACATGGTGGTTGTTCAGCATCCAAATTTTGATCATGTGTCCACAAGGATGCTGCACAGTTGTAAGTGTAAAAAATGGTGATAAGTCATTTTTTTTTCAGTGCCATTGTAACTTTAAACAATCACTAAATGAATTATGTTGAGGACTACCTGTATTTTACACTGTTTTTTTCCAACTTTTTGATTTTCATAACAATCAAGTTTTTACACTTAAGACTTGTTCACTATCATCATGTCTCTGAATATGAGTTGTCATGTTGCTATTTACAATATTATTTCAGTGAAATATGCATCAATAAAAAAGTTTTCAAGTCATGAATCATTCACTTAATCAGCTCCTTTTCAGAGCATGCATCTAGACTAGAGAGAGACTACTTGCACAGTCAAGGGCTCTTGTGAACTGACTATTAGTCCATGAGGAAATGGGGGCTGAAGAATCAAACTGGAGATAGCCAAGCTAACTTATTTGATAAGAGAAAAAATAATATTTATATTTATGGGTGACTGGAATCCCTTAATAGACTTTTTGTATGAAACAGAAAAAATGTACTTATGATTTTGATGATTAGAAAAAAATAGAGAATAGGAAAAAAAAACTTTTGCAATCATAGACTAAGATAATTTTGTAATTGTACTTATATTTCCTACAAATGAAATTGGAAGCTCTTTATATTTCTTTTTATTCTTTCTTTCTTTGCTCTTTTATTAGTTTGCATTAGTTTTTATATTCTCTGTAAAACATTTAATAGAAGTTATTTTAAAAAAAATCTTTTTGTGAACTGTAGTTCATAGTGACATCACATCATGTGTTGTGTCTCTACCAAAACTTTATTTATTTCTTGTTCCTATGCTTTGAATTGGCTTTCTCATGCCTGACTATTGGTAACTATGCATAAATTTGCCCAAATGCTCTCTTTTTGATACCAAAATCTATTATATTTCCTAGGTCAGATTGAGGATTTTATCTAAATCTCAGAAATCCTCATTTTATGAATAAAATTAGAAATGGAATGCAATCTATGAAGAAGGGTAAAGTAGAAGAAACGAATCGAAAGAAACATGTGTCAAGAAACCATGCAAATGAGGGATTCTTACGGTGTTAACTTCCTTAATTGTAGAATTTTGTATTCGTATATGGTTTGGGGGGTCTTGGCTCCTTTAACTGCTGAGACCCTTTTGCTGAAGTACTTCACTAAAAGTCCCTTGAATCACCTCTTCTGTCTGGTCCTGATCGGCATCTGTGCCAGGCTAAACCCGGTTTGTGGACAACAGTGGTTGCTCTAGTTTCCTACAGATATTTTATAGATATTTTATAACAATTAGTTTTATAGTTTAACCACATCCTTGCATGATCACACAGTCAGCTCAGATATGAAGTAGTCCAAGCTGAAAGACATTGCTTGGGGTATGTGGAAAAATACCCT
>JAKJMR010017560.1:0-58139 GCA_024449315.1 Daboia siamensis
GAAAGGATGAAAGAGGGAAAGATGAAAGGGCAATAAAGCTTTGTATGTATGTGATAGGAAATCAGGAAGGGGGGGGGAATGACAGGTTAAAAGGACCAAAGCAGCTGGATCCTGTTTGCATCAGCATCCCATGGCCAGGCAGCCTGAGAAATATGCAGATTACCTCCAAATGTCTAAGGATTCTCAAAATATCTTGGCGAGCTCCAGTTGGCTTGAAACTGACTGGTCATAGAGGGACAGATGGGCTGGGGAGTAAACCTGCACCTTATTTTTGTATCCAGTTACTTTACTGCAACCAACACTTAATAAAATAAACCTTTGCTTTAACTAAATGGAGTTGAAGGCTTTTCTTTCCTAAGGGTTCGGATTAGGGCAGATTACAAAGTGTAGATTACAGAGCAGTACTTGGTTGTGGACCAGGAGAGGGATCAGATTGATCTAATACTAGCATTTTAAGATAAATCAGAATGACCAGGGTATTTAATAAACACTGGAACTAATAACTCTTGGTGTGCTCCTGCATAGAGGGGACAATAGAGCATAGTATGTTCCATCAATTCAATTATTCCACTGCCACATTGGCACAGTCTTTGTTCAAAGAGAATTTTTTTTTGTATTTTCCTTCAAACAGCTCTTAGAAGGACATTGAATCTGGCTGAAGAAAGGGCTCTTTTGAATTTTGGGGAAGTTATACAACTGAGATATCTGGCTGGTTAGGGAGGGTGTGCAAAGTGGCTCAAAAAGATGTTTCAGATAGGGCTGAAAAGTCAGCTTGCAGCTCTAAATCAATTACCTGCTGTTTAAGATCAGTTAGAGCAGACATGTCAAACACAAGGCCCATGGGCCAGATCCGGCCCACCATGTGGTTGTGTCTGGCCTGCAGACCTGCTCTGGAAACAGCAAAGGACCAGTCCATGGCACCTTGGTCTGGTCCAGGCCGATTGTGTGCTGATCTACAATCTGGTGCCAGCCATCAAAGCCAGAAGATGCTCAACCTTAGGTCCATGTGGCAGCCCTGGAACCAGCGATGGGCAACCCTGCTCCGCCGTCTGGGTGTGCACGCAAGGGGGGGCAAACAGGCAGAGTCCAGCATCCCTGCTGGCTGACTTCACCCGGAACGCTGGCACTCACCGTCTCCTGTGAACACACTCAGGGGGTGGGGCAGAGGCAGTGGGGCAGCTCCTCGCTGGTTCCAGGGTTGCCCTATGGATCTAAGGCTGAGCACGTTTTGGCTTTGATGGGTGCAACCAGGTTGTAGATCAGTGCCACCCTCCCTCCCACCAGCACCTCCATGGCCCACTCACTGACCTAGCCTCACAACCACGAGGCTTTCCTTTCAATGGGACTGGCCCCGCCCATGTGGATAGCGATGGCTGGAGGCAGCGTGGACACTGGCAGTGCTGTCAATCTCTCCCCCTCCCATCACCCCTTCCTGAACACAGAGAAAGGAAAGAGATGAGAATGAGAAAGAATGAGAAGGAAGGAAGGAAGGAAGGAAGGAAGGAAGGAAGGAAGGAAGGAAGGAAGGAAGGAAGGAAGGAAGGAAGGAAGGAAGGAAGGAAGGAAGGAAGGAAGGTTATAATGAGAGGGAGGAAGGGTCTAAGGGAAGTACTGCCTCAGCACTTGGCCATGAACAGCCCTGCTGCCCTTTTGCCATCCCCTTCTCTCCTCCTCCTGATGTCTCCTGGTACTCTCCCATCCTATCACTGACAATGCTTTTGTTACAAAGCCGGGTCTTCTCTTGGGGAGAGGGAGTGAACCTCCCTCTGACCCACATATTTTGCCCTCCTGCACACACCATGAGCAACTTGACCAAGGAGAGGCTAAAAAAAAAGAAGATCTTAACCTGATAGGAGTAGATGTAAATCCAGGCAGATGTTTCAATTTTGAGAAGGCCAGGTTCATGGTGAAGGACTGTGTTTGAAACACAGGGAAGTGCTTGAAAGCTGGTTCTCAGAAATTTAGACTGAACTGTTTCCAAGGGAATGAATGACCTACAAGTGCCCAACTGAGCTTGGAGCTAGGCTCAGATCTTAGCTGAGAAGACTTTAATTGCTGCAAGCATGCTGGGCTCCTCTGGAGAGAAAGGCTACTGTACATGTAGCTTGTTGTACATCCCTGTATATTTGTTTGAATTAGGAGTTTTTTCATCTTACATGTTAAACAAATTTTTACTTCGCCCTATATTTCCAAGAATTAAAACTTCATTAACTAAGAATCAACATAAAGTCTGAGAAGTTCTTAGGAAAGCCACCTAGAAAGTTATGGTAATATATTAAATGACAATCATGTTATAATTTATATAAGAATCACTTGATGGTAGACTATAAATTTAATATATAGATAAATTCTTCTATTTCTCTATCAAAGTGCAGGGCCCACTTCAATACCTCATCCTAAGAAAGTAGAATGCGTGGAAGCCGTTTCTTCCAAAAGGAGCTTTTATTAGGAGAAATTGATAGCAGGCATAATAGACAGGATCTGAGGATTTCCCGCTCAGATCAATAGGTTAAAAGTGTCCCAAGCAAAACTCCACCCCAGAGTTCATCTGGTCAGTTCAGACAGGCCAATCCCCAGGTTTTAAGTCCGTTGTGGGAAAAAAGGAGATAACATCAGACTGTCTCAGTGCTGCAGAGAAGTTTTGTCGGCTTTTCACACCTTTCCTTGCGAACATCGAGATAAACCAGTTGCTGGAGGTACATTCCTTTCTTCTCCCCCCCTTTCTAGCTGGCAACAAGGAGAGAGATAGTTCACAGAAGAAATATGCAGAAACAGCAAAGTGTTACATTGTAGCAATAGAGGAAGTTCAAGGCAATAACCCATAAGCATTTCCCTCTCCACTCCAGGAGTATGGAAGAACTTAGGAAGAAAAGAGAATAAAGTTTGGCTTAGTAACAGAGAAGAGGCCTGTTAAGATATGGGTTTTGACATCCTACCTCCCTTAAAAAAAAGAGAGATCCACCTGTGAAGAGATCGAGACAAATGCGTATAGGTTAATCAGGCTTGTTTGGATATTCAGTGTGGGATTTTTTAAGCAGTTTAAGGGCATTAATGTGACGTTTGTGGACCCACTCATTTTTGGAGGATGGGAGGTGTTTCCATGTTACTAGATATTGAGTTGAGCCATGGTGCTTTTTGGAGTCTAGGATTTCTTTGGTTTCAAAATGTTGTTCCCCTTCAACCATAATGGGAGGAGGAGGCAGAATGACAGCTGGTCTTAATAGTGAGTGTTGCTCATGATTTAGGAGACTGCAGTGGAAAACTGGATGGATTTGTCTGAGGGATTTTGGCAATTTTAATTCCATCGCTACTGGGTTTATAATTCTAATGATGGGGAATGGTCCTACATATTTGGGTCCTAGTTTTTTCGATGGTTGTAAAGATTTTAGGTATTTAGTGGATAGGTAAACCATCTCTCCTATGGTGAAATGTTTTGGTTCATTTCTCTTTTTGTCTGCTTGAGCTTTGTCTGCTTGCTTAGCCTCATCCAGTGCCTTCCTAACTAATGGCCAGGTATTTTTTATTGTGCAATCCATTCTTTTAGCGAGGGGATAGCAGGTTTGGTAGATGACAGTCCTGGCATCGGGTTAAAACTTTGTCTTGTGGCTACTTGGAATGGGGTGTAACCGATGCTAGAATTAACGGCATTGTTGTAAATGACTTCGGCAAACGGAAGCAGGTTGGTCCAGTTTGTCTGTTGGTAATTAATAAAGCATCTAAGATATTGTTCAAGTACTGAGTATTTTAGTCCCACCATTCATTTGTGGATGATGACTAGATGACAGCCCCTGGGTGGTCCCTAAAAGGGCTAGAAACTCCTTCCAGAATTCTGATGTGAACTGCACCCCACTATCTGATATGATGTGCTAGGTAGCTCCATGCAAGTGATAGATGTGCTGAACAAACAACTTTGCTAGTGTCTTTGCTGTAGGAATTTTTGAGCAGGGTATAAAATGTACTTGTTTGGAAAATAGGTTTGTCACAACCCAAATGACTGTGTTTCCACTGCTCTCTGGTAGCTCTACTATAAAGTCCATGGAAATTTCCTTGAGTGGGTTGCTACTGGTTGTAGCAGCCCAGGTGATTTTCCTTGTAATCTTTTTACTGATGCACAAATTGGGCAGCTGGCTATGTAATTTCCAATGTCCTTCTTTATTGATGGCCACCAAAACTTAACTAAGTGCAGTGTTTTCATGAACCCAAAATGGCCAGCCTATTTTGAATCATGGCAAAGCTGCATGAATGTAGTCTCTGACTCTTGGGTATGTATAACTTTTCCCCCACCCAGGGTAGTCCATATGGGATGGTGCACAGGTTTTTGTGATTTAGGAACCATTCATCAGTTTCTAGTGCTTTTCTGAATTCAATTCCTGCTTGGCTGGCTAATGGTTTTTGTAGTTTGGCTTGTATTCGGGTAGTCACTTGTGTTGCCAGATGTGTTTCTGTCATGAGTTGTTTAGTTATGCTGGGTCGAGTATTATTGTAATGGGATATTCTGGATAATGCATCTGCCAGAAAATTCTTTCCCCCCCCCCCCGGTAGATGTTTTATAGTGAAATTGAACCAGTGGAAATGTTGCGATCACCAGGCTTGTTTAGGGGTAAGTTTCCTTGGTGTTTTAGTGCTTCCAGATTTTTGTGGTCGGTCCACACCTGGAAAGGAATTTTGTTCCCCTCCAGGAAGTGCCACCAGGTGAGAAGTTCCCATCTCACTGTGTACGCCTTCTTTTCCCAGACCACTCAGCTCTGTTCAGTTTCTGCAAGTTTTCTTGATGTGTACGTGCAAAGGTTGCAATATCCCTTCATCATTTTCCTGTAACAATACAGCCCCCACTGCTACATCGCTAGCGTCTGCTTGAATTACAAAAGGCTTATTTGTGTCAGGGTGCTGCAGAATGGGTTCTATGGAGAAAAGTCTTTTCAGACTCTCGATTGCGGCTTGGCATTCCACTGTCCATTTCAGCAACTGGCTTGGTTTGGGTTTACCTTCCCTCTGGTTTTTAGCAAGTTTGTAATAGGCAAGGCTATTTGGGCAAATGAGGGAATAAATTGGTGAAAAAAGTTGGCAAATCCCAAGAAGCTTTGCAGTTGCTTCCTCGTGCAGGGCAGTGCCCATTCTAACAACATCCTGACCTTTTCAGGATACATTTCTATGCCCTCAGGGGAGATATGGTATCCCAGGTAGTCTATTTTGTTTTTATGAAATTTATACTTAGATAGTTTGACATAGAGATGGGCCATCCACAGTTTGTTTAGGACCACTCTAACCAATTTAACATGTTCATCCATAGTCTCTGTGAATATAAGGATATCGTCCAGGTAAAGCAGTACACCTTGGTATAGGTCAGGCATGTCAAACTCGTGACATCATGTGACATTGCGTGATGTATCATGACTTTTTCCCCATTGCTGTCAATGGAGAGGCCGTGGTTTCATTGTGATGCATCTGGCCTGTGGGCTGGCAGTTTGACATGCCTAGTATAGGTGCTCCCTTAATATGTTATCTATCAGCTGCATGAAGACAACTGGGGCTCCCTGTAGTCCAAAAGGCAGAACTTGAAATTGGTAGCACCCTAAGGGGAAATTAAATGCAGTTTTCCATTCATCTCCTTCCTTGATTCTGATTTGGTAGTATGCTTCTCTCAAGTCTAGCTTAGTGAAAATCTTCCCCTTCAAAAGATGGGATAGCATGTCTTTAATGAGGGGGAGAGGGTATAGGTTGCTTTCGCTTATGGCGTTCAGAGCCCTATAATCTACTTAGAAGTGAAGGGTCCTGTTTTTCTTCTCTCTGAAGAAGACAGGAGCAGCCACCTTCGGTTTCGCTGGTTGAATGAAATGCCTCTCTAAGTTTTTGTCTATAAATTTCTGCATTTCTTCCATTTCTTGTGGGCTCATGAAGTACAATCTAGATTTTGGAACTTTTGCCCCAGTCTGATTTCTATTGCAGTCTGTGGGCTGATGCAGCAGCAAGTCATCAGATCTCTCCTCACTGAATACTTCCGCTAGGTCCCTATACTCCTCAGGTATTTCGGGCAGTTCCTTTTCCCCCCCTATTGCAGCTTTCTCTTTCAAGATCTCCTGAAATAGGGGCTTAGTTGATATCTCAGTTGATTCCCCTTTTGGAAATCTAACCTCTGCTGTCCTCCAGTCCACCCACGGGGTCCACTTGGCTAGCCGTGCCATTCCTAAAATTATGGGGCATTCCATGCCAGGGGTTACCATGAATGTTATAGTCTCTAGGTGGTCCCCCAGGGTGAGTTGAAGTGGTAATGTTGCTAGAGTGGTGGGCATCTAATTGACCGAAAGAGATTGGTTTCTTCAGCCTCCTCACCAGAATGCCTAGGTTCCCCACTAGGGTTAGACTGATAAGGCAGTGGGTCCACCCATAGTCAATTAATGCCCTGACTTCTACAGGCATGGTGGGGGCTAGTATGGTCACTGTCTGGGTGAGGGGCATGATGGGTCCACTTACCAGGGGTTCATTTTTGGAGTTTTCATCAGATGAGTTGGATGCTCCTGCTGTGTAGGCTGGAGTTCCTTTTCCTCATTGGGCAGAGGTGGGGAACTCAAGAGTCTCTGTACCTTTCATGACTGTCTCCTTCAGCTTCACTGGCAGCTTTCCGAATTTCCCAGCCAGGATCTGGTCCAACTTCTTGGTTGGGGTGCAAGAGCAGCATTCAGCAGTGTGATGCCCTTCTTTGCCACATTTGAAGCATCTGGTGGTTCTCTTGGTGGTTGATGGTGGTTTTGCTGGCTCGCAGGTTGGCTGCAATGGCAATTTCCCCCAGGGTCTCCCTCCTCTGTGTTGTCTCTTGGCTAGGTCAATCTTGGCTTCCTCTGCCAGGATGTACCAATCTTGCTGCCAATGTGGATCTCCTCGGGGAAGGCAGGCATTGTAAAGGTAATAGTTTAGACCACAGGTCTGCAACCTGCGGCTCCGGAGCTGCATGCGGCTCTTTCAGCCATCTCTTGCGGCTCCCAGTCCTCTGCCATGTGTAGTCCAAAAAAAAAAGTGGGACTAAAAAAGTTCAACCAATCAATTCAAATATGCAGGGTAGGTGCATATCTTGCCTTGGCTCCACTCTTCAGTCAAACCCTGTTCTGCGCATGCACGCATGTACGCGCATGTGCACACATTTTTTGCGGCTCCCAGTTTTTCCTTTTGTGAGGCAACCAGTTCCGAGTGACTCTTTCACTGTTTCAGGTTGCTGACCCCTGGTTTAGACAATCCTTGAAGTGGTTAAGCAGAATGTCCTCTGGCCAGTTCAGCTTGCTAGCCAGGGTTTGGAACTCTTGAGTAAACTCTGCCACCAGTCATCTGCTTTGCTTCATGGTCTTTATTCATTCACAGGCTTTCTGGTCTGCTAATGGGTCCTCAAACCGGCATCTGAGGGAGAACATGAATTGGTTGAAATTCAGTAGCTCTGGGGCATCAGCGACATAGAGGTCCATGACCCAGTCCACTGCGATGCCATCGAGGATGGCTTTCATGATGTGAATGGTGGGGATGTCCCAGCCATACTCCTCCATGTAATTCAGTACCTGGGTCAGGAAAAATCCCAGGCATTGTGGCTTCCCCCAAAACTTCACATCTAATGGAGGGAACTTTTGAATGGATTGTTTTCTTTTCTTTCATTTGTGTCATCTCCCTTCTCTGTCTGTGGCTTCCACATGGTGAGGTATGGTGGTGGCAGCAGTGACTGTGGCAGGTTCAGTGGTTCTATTGGATGGCCCCAGGACCTCCCTATTGGACTCCCCTTCAATCTCCTTCTTCCTGCAACCCTTGTGAATAGAGCTGTGGTAGGTTTTGGATTTCTCCACCTTCAAAGAGTCCAGGGCTTTCTTTATCATGCCAATCGTCTGTTCCAGCAACTGGCTCGCATGCCCCGATTGATCTTCCTCATCCTTGTAAGATGGAGGGATCTTTCCATTTCCTCTTTCCAACCCGACTGGTGACTACCCCATCTGAGTGTCACCTTTCTTGCCTTCTTCTCCCAGTCATCCTTTTTCCTGACACCCATCGACCACTGAGGCTTGTGGCAATGTACTTCCACTACCTCTTCTTCTGATGAACTCAAAGATTCAGAACTGGATTGCTTGCAAGTGTCTGGCCAACAGGAGGGATCCCCCTTTGCAGCAGAATCTTCTTTCCCTGCTGTGTTGTCTGACATGGTCTTACAAAGTCCCCCAGTAAGGGCTTTCCTTCTGGGCTGACTATTACTGCAGATCCTGTCTAATATCAGGGCCCACTTCAATACCTCATCCTAAGAAAGTAGAACTCATGGAAGCAGTTTCTTCCAAAAGGAGCTTTTATTAGGAGAAATTGATAGCAGGCATAATAGACAGGATCTGAGGATTTCCCACTCAGATCAATAGGTTAAAAGTGTCCCAAGCAAAACCCCACCCCAGAGTTCTGGTCAGTTCAAACAGGCCAATCCCCAGGTGTTAAGTCCATTGTGGGAAAAAAGAGATAACATCAGACTGTCTCAGTGCTGCAGAGATGTTTTGTCGGCTTTTCACACTTTTCCTTGTGAACATGGAGATAAACCAGTTGCCGGAGGTACATTCCTTTCTTCTCCCCCCCTTTCTAGCTGGCAACAATGGGAGAGATAGTTCACAGAAGAAATATGCAGAAACAGCTAAGTGTTACATTATAGCAATAGAGGAAGTCAAGGCAATAACCTGCAAGCATTTCCCCCATCCCCTCCAGGAGTATGGTACAACCCAGGAAGAAAAGAGAATAAGGTATGGGTTAGTAACAGAGAAGGGGCTCATTAAGGTATGGGTTCTGACAGCTGAATTCCTTCTTAGCTTATAGAGAAAGTGTCAGGATTTTAATAACTGATTGATTTGATTTGTGTGACATTTATAATGTCCACTGCTATTTTATTTTATTGTTTTAAATGGAATCATATGTTTTCCATTTGCTATCAAACAATGTTTATAGGCATTTTAAAAAACAAATTTTAAAAATGAGTAGGTTAAAAGCTCTTGTATGGTCTACAGTATATGTAATTTGGGACACTTCATCTACTTGCAGTGTGCTTGCATCTACTTCAAAAAAAATTCAACCAGCATTGTTACATTTCTCTGTTATTACAATTTTATTCTGTAATCTTATTTTCTTTTTCATGTTTCCCAGGCTTAATAATAAGCAGGCAGGTACTGTTGCTTCCCATTCATGTTCTAGAATTTGGGACTGGCCTGATCCCTGCTCCTCAGATTGACACAAAACCAGTTTAGCTCCTTTCAGAGCCAGGATTCAGCCACAAAACAGGTTAGGCAATCCTTGTGCATTCCTTAATAACCACAGGTTCCAAGCAAATCTTCAAGGATCCATTCAGATCTCACTTCTCACACTTCATTACAAAAACAATTGCTGCTTAATGATAGTGTTTCACATTTTTCACACTGTTTGAAATTTGCCTTGTTGAGCCATTTGAGACACATTTGACAGTTGTGGATACTATGAAATGTTAAGTTTGTTCTTCCATAATGAAAAAAAAATCAGGAATCTCATAAGAGTCTCCAACTAACCTATTTTATTAAAAGACACAAACTTTTCTGAGCTGCAGCTTATTTCATCAGTTCACACAAACATATTACTGTTAATTAAATGTGTTGTTTGGGAAGGTTGTTGCTGGGACTCTTAATTTTTTAGCCCTGTAGACTAATATAGATCTCCTCTTACAGTACAATGTATTTCATTCCCACTATTAAAACTCCAAAAGTGGACACTTGGAATAAAGTATTTAAGAATGTAAATTAGATGCAGAATTAATTACACAATGCTTTCAACTCTCTCCCTTTGCTTTGAAGGAAGATTGCATTTCCTGTCTCTTCTTACTCAACAAACATGGTTGTTTTGCAACAAAATAAGCTGGCAGGGAAACAGCCTCAACAGACCTGTCAGGAAACCTTCCCACCCAGTCATATTACATGAGCAGCTGTGTGCTGACAACCATCAGCCATGATGAATATACAGCTGATTTAGGCAATCAGCTGTGATGACACAGGCAATATTCTAAATTATTAAAATACTAAACTATTTTTTTATTATAATAAAAAATTAAAATATGCTGATGATACCCAGCTTTTCATCTCTACCCTGAACCAACCCAGTGATGCCCTCGACTTGATGTCCCGTTGCCTGGAAGCGGTATGAATCTGGATGGGGAAGATCAGGCTCCATCTTAACCCGGCCAAAACTGAGTGGCTTTACGTATTGGCATCTCGTGTAGTCCAGGATATTCCATCTTTGATTATGGGGGGAGAGGTGTTACCTTCTGTTGATAGGGCGTGCAACTTAAGTGTCCTCCTGGATGCACAACTCAGTTTAGAAGATCATATAGGAGTCATGGCCAGGGGGGCATTTGCCCAGGTTCACCTGGTGCACCAGTTGCACCCCTATCTGGACTGAGATGCTTTGCGTATGGTCACTCATGTGCTCGTTACCTCCTGTGTTGAGGGGAGGTAACATGGGGCTGCCCTTGAAGACCACCCAAAGACTTCAGCTGGTGCAGAATGCGGCTGCGCAGGTTGTGATGGGAGCATCCCAATACTCCCATATTACACCCCTCCTGCGTGAGCTGCATTGGTTACCAGTTGCCCTCTGGGTGAGATTTAAGGTACTGGTTCTTACCTATAAAGCCCTACATGGCTTAGGCCCAGGATACCTGCAGGACCATCTGCTTCCAGGAACGACTTCCCATTGCCCTGTACACTCACACAGAGAGGGCCTCCTCAGGGTGCCATTGGCCAGACAATGTCAGCTGGCGACCCCCAGGGGGAGGGCCTTCTCTGTGGGGGCACCTGCCCTGTGGAATCAGCTTCCCCTGGAGCTCCGGATGATCCCAGACTTCCGGTCCTTTCGTCGTGACCTTAAGACATTTCTTTTCCAACAGGCCGACCTGGACTGATAATAAGGGGTTTTTAATATGGTTTTAAGGTTTTATTGGTTGTAGTTGGGGCTATAGATATAATTTAATTTTTACTATTTGCATTTTTACTTGTATTTTACTGTTGTTAGCCGCCCTGAGTCCTTCGGGAGATAGGGAGCATATAAGTCCCATTAAATAAATAAAAAAATAAAATAAAAAATAAAAAAATAAAATATTCTAAATTAAATAAATTCAATAATTAGGACTTCCAAACACATCTTCTACCCTCTTATTGCCATTTTCCCCTCCAACTTTGGTTCTGTCTGCAATCTGGGTCATATGTTGTCTTAATTCCATAGATGTTTTTGCTGTGATGTAACTCCCCGAGATTGAGGCAGGATGAAAATCAAATCAAATCAAATCAAATCAAAATCAAATCAATAAACAATGCCATACATAAGATCCAGAAAGTTTCCTCATGATGTATTAACAGAGTTGAGTTAGCCTATCACAGATGGCAGCACAGAATTGACCTCAGCCAACCTCAGGAAACTAAATGGGGTCAAACCAGAGAATCAGACAAGGCTGTAAAGTTAAAACTATTTGGGAAAAACTGGCAAACCACTTCTGTATTTGGCCAAGAAAACATCTTTTAATTGTTGCTTGTGGGGCTTTGTTTCTAGGCTTTTTATATCCTGTTAGCTCCTCTCTGAACCCTCTTCAATTTCACTGTGTTTGGAACCAAGCATGTTAGACTTCCTATTGATTTCTTTTTTTGTTGTTGAATGAAAAAAATTGTTGATATTTGATTTTTGTATTTATTTTTGTGTAAATGCATTCGAAAAATTATTGCAATGGAACATAAAACATAGAATAACAGAGTTAGATGGGATCTTGGAGATCTTCTACTGTAGTTCAAACCCCTGCTCGAGCAGGAGAGCTTATACCATTCCAGATAAATTGTTGTCCAAGCACTTCTTGAAAACCTCCAGTGATGGAGCACCCACAACTTCTGGAGGCAAACTATTCCACTGGTTAATTGTTCTTCACTGTCATGAAATTCCTCCTTAATTTGGTTTAACAATGGATTTGTTTAAGATTGTTTTTATGGTCTTATACCAATCTAGAGGAAGACATTAATAAATGTGACTTCTAGAGAAGGTAAAATATTGTGGTCAATATACAGCAATCAGAAGAATCCTACTTTACCTAATCAAACGATAATGGACTGAATATTATCCAGTAGTATAAACTGTTTATCTGCAACTTGACTGTTTCTCTTTGTCCTTGTCAAATTTACACTATTGTTATTGTGCTTTTGAGAGGTGTCCTTTTTCTGACTCAGTAAACCGAGAAGGGGAAGCATGCATATTCAAACAGCAACTAAATATTAGTAATGGGACAAGAAAAGGCAAACCAAAAAGAGAAAGTATTTACATAAACTATGCTATTTAGAAAAGCTGAGCAACAACAAAGCTAGTGGAGGTGACAGTATTCCAGCTGAGCTATTCAAAATCTTAAAAGACGATGCAGTAAAAGTGCTACACTCAATTTGCCAGCAAATTTGGAAAACTCAACAGTGGCCACAGGATTGGAAAAGATCAGTTTACATTCCAATTCCAAAGAAAGGCAGTGCCAAAGAATGTTCAAACTATCGCACTATTGCACTCATTTCTCATGCTAGTAAAGTTATGCTTAAAATCCTACAAGCTAGACTCCAGCAGTATGTGGATCGAGAACTACCAGAAGGATTTCGAAGAGGCAGAGGAACTAGAGATCAAATTGCTAACATACGCTGGATCATGGAGAAAGCTAGAGAGTTCCAGAAAAACATCTACTTCTGCTTCATTGACTATGCAAAAGCCTTTGATTGTGTGGATCATAACAAACTGTGGCAAGTCCTTAAAGAGATGGGCATACCAGACCGTCTTATTTGTCTCTTGAGAAACCTATATGCAGGCCAAGAAGCAACAGTGAGAACTGGACACGGAACCACTGATTGGTTCAAAATTGGGAAAGGAGTCTGGCAAGGCTGTATACTATCGCCTTGCCTATTTAACTTATATGCAGAGCACATCATGAGAAAGGCAGGGCTAGATGAATCAAAAGTTGGAATTAAGATTGCTGGAAGAAACATCAACAACCTAAGATATGCAGATGATACCACTCCAATGGCAGAAAGTGAAGAGGAACTAAAGAGCCTCTTGTTGCGAGTGAAGAAGGAGAGTGCAAAACTTGGGTTGAAACTAAACATTAAGAAAACCAAGATGATGGCATCTGGCCCTCTCAATTCCTGGCAAATAGATGGGGAAGAAATGGAGGTAGTGACAGATTTTATTTTCCTGGGCTCCAAGATCACTGCAGATGGGGACTGTAGCCAAGAAATTAAAAGATGCTTGCTCCTGGGGAGGAAAGCCATGGCAAATCTAGACAGCACACTAAAAAGCAGAGACATCACCCTGTCAACAAAAGTGTGTATAGTCAAGGCTATGGTCTTCCCAGTTGCAATGTATAGCAGTGAAAGCTGGACCATAAGAAAGGCTGAGCACCAAAGAATGGAAGCCTTTGAACTATAGTGCTGGAGAAGACTCCTGCGAGTCCCTTGGACTGCAAGGCGATCAAACCGGAGATCAACCCTGATTGCTCTTTAGAAGGCCAGATCCTGAAGCTAAAACTCAAATACTTTGGCCACCTAATGAGAAGGAAGGACTGACTGGAGAAGAGCCTAATGCTGGGAAAGATTGAGGGCAATAGAAGAAGGGGATGACAGAGAATGAGGTGGCTGGATGGAGTCACTGAAGCAGTAGGCGTGAGCTTAAATGGACTCCAGAAGATGGTAGAGGACAGGAAGGCCTGGAGGAATGTTGTCCATAGGGTGGCGATGGGTCAGACATGACTTCGCAACTAAGAACAACAATGCTATTTACATAAACTATGCTATTTTAATTATATAACCTGCAATAGATGAACTGCCCTTTCCCACCTTAGGTACCTCCATATGAGTGAGCAAAGTCCCAGAATTCTCAGAAATGGTCATCCTGGCTTGGGGAATTCTGGAAATTGAAATCCACATATTGGATGAGAGCCCTGCTTGGGGAAAGTTGTATTAAGCAGTACCAAAGTTAGATTAGCAGGATATTTGTGTCAATTATAGCACTAAGATTGTGGTTAAAAGAGAGTTGAATTGTGGTCAAGTCTCTTTACATTAATCACAATTTAGAACTATGGCTTGTAATTATTTGATTACATGAAACCAGATTAAATAATAAACACTTTGTTTGATTTTTCTTTGGCCTCCAAGCTCCAATCATACATTCAAATATCAAAAACTGGAATAATTTCTGATATAGCATCTTTACTGCTTCTATCTTGGTTGAATACTGCTCCCTCACTTTTTTAATGTATAACTTATGCTATGGAAAAGATCAGTCTTCTCCTACCATACATACATACATAATTTTTCATCATTTTGTACTATGCCTAGTTGAACAAGACCATCACTACTTTTACATAGGGTATTGATGACTTCTGGCCTCAGTTAGTCACTATCTCCCTTTACATATGACTGGTGAAAAAGAAGTCAGTTAGTCAGCACTGCAAGAATTAAAGAATTGAAGGATTGGAAGAATCCTGTAGATCATCTAGTCCAGGGGTCTCAAACTCACAACATCACGTGAGATGTCGCGATGTATTGTGACTTTCTTTCCATTGCTGGCAATGGGGTGGGTGCAGTTTTGCCATGACGCATCTGGCCCGTGGGCTGATAGTTTGACACCCCTGATCTAGTCTAAACCTTCCCCACCACCATCTAAGAAACCACTATTACAGCATCTGACCATCCAGCCTCTGTTTAAACATCTCCTGATTCCACCAATTTCTGAAACATTTCTTGCTACTGTTGATTAGAAGAGGCAAGGATAGCTGGGATATTGGCTGCAACAGTATAAGATGGGAATGAGATGGTACAATTCTGATACATACAAAAATATTTCATCACTTGGAACTGCAGGGGAGGATCATAGTGTCATGGTTCCAATAGATGAGACCAGTAGAAATAAGAACTCTGAGGCAATTGCTTTTCATGTGTCATAAATCACAATCCCCAATTAATACCTTTGGCGGGCTTCCTAATGGTAGCTCTAGCCCACCAAACACTTTAGCTGCTTGACCTTGGTTCCCACAAGAAAGTTTATTGTTTTGACTAAACTATAAGAAGGCAGTCTCCCCCCTCCCCCTACCATTGCTGTGGCAGCTGAAAAACAAAGAATCATGGCTGTATTCAGAGTATTTGAAGGTCTGACCTGTTAAAAAAAAGATTTAGTCAGAAATTAACTCCTAGGCTTATTCAGATGCTTATCAGAAAATTTATGTATTAATCTATCAGCTTTACATCAGTACTTTTCACCCAGGTGGCCTCTGACAGTGAGTAGCCTTTCTATTGTACTAGATATTGCAATTTTCCCTTATACAACCTAAAGTCAAGGATTTGTTTTATTTCTTAATGAGTCTCTCCCTGCACAACAAGAGGATCAGGTGCTTACTTGGGAGGAGGTCTCAATGTGGATTCCCTGTATGGCTTCAATAGGCTGCAGTGGAACACAGGGAGAATTTTCCCTAAAAGGGGAGGAAGGTTTAATTCTATAGTCACTGGATTTATAATTCGCACAATGGGAAAAGGTCTAAGGAATTTAGTTCCCAATTTTTTGCTAGGTAATTTGAGTCTTAGATATTTTGTAGAAAGGTAAACCTTTTCCTCCACATGAAATGATCTCTGGGGTGCTTTCCTTTTGTCTGTCTGTTCTTTGTAACTTTTAGAAGCTTTTTCCAAAGCTTTTGCATTGTCCCACACAGTTTTCCAGGAAGTCACCCACTGATCTAGAGTTTGAGAAACAGGAGGATCCTGAGGGAGCTCAGGCATAGGAATGAATTCTTTTCTAGTAGCTATTTTAAAAGGACTGAGTCCAGTGTTACTATGTACTGTGTTGTTGTAAGCCACCTCAGCAAAGGGGAGGAGGTCAGCCCATGTGGTCTATTGGTAATCTACATAGCTTCTAATATATTGCTCCACCATCAAGTTAGCCTTTTCAGCAGCTCCACTAGTAGACAGATGAAAAGCTGATGACAGCCCCTGTGTGGACCCAATAAGTTTAAGAAAGTCTTTCCAGAACCTGGCCGTGAATTGTACCCCCCACATCTGATATAATCCATTTTGGAGTCTATAGATAGCTTGAGAAACATTCTTTCCAACTTCTTTGCAGAGGGAAGATCAATGCAGGCAATGAAGTGAGCTTGTTTGGAAAAAAGGTCTATTACAGTCCATATTACAGTCTGTATTTCCCCTACTTCCCCTACAATAAAGTCTTTGGCTATCTCTTCCCAGGGCTGGGAAGGGCCTGTGACTTGCTGTAATAATCCAAGAGGTTTTCCTGGACACTTTTTCATGGTTGCACAGCTTTTTACATAATTTTCAACATCCTTCTTCAGTTCCGACTACCAAAACTGCCACTGAATCAAATGTAAAGTTTTTAGATAGCCAAAGTGACCCGCTCGTTTGCTATCATGGCTGTATTGGAGAGACTGAATTCTAAGAGTCTCTGGTAGATACAGTTTTGATCCTTTTCAAGCTAACCCATCCCGGTAAGTCAGTATGGTTTTATTTGCTAAGAACCAAGGATTGGTTTTTAGCTCCTCCTTTAGTTTCTTAGTAATTGGGTTGTCAGGTTCAGTTAGTTTCATCTACAATGGGACCCCTGTTTCTACATGAGAAATCAACTATGATTATGGAATAACAGAGTTCACAATCTCTTCTCTATGGCTTTTTGTATTGGGACAGTCTGGATAGGGCTTCTGCCAGAAAATTTTTCTGTCCCGGGACGTATTTTAACATAAAGTTGAAATGGTTAAAGTATTGCACCCATCGGACTTGCTTAGGGGATAATTTGTGAGGGGTTCTTAATGATCAGTCCATACTTCAAAAGGCACGTCTCCCCCTTCAAGAAAATGATGCCATGTGAGTAAAGCCCACCGTACTTCGAAAGCTTCTTTCTCCCAGACTGCTCATCTATGTTCAGTGTCTGTCAATTTTTGGGAGATGTAAGCATAGGTTTGTAAATCTCCATTTTCATTCCTTTGTCACTGGTGTTGGCTTGGATGGTGAATTGCTTTTCAGGATCGGGGTGTTTAAGAATAGGTTCTGGAGCAAAAAGTCTCTTTAAGTTCTCAAAAGCAGTTTGGCATGCAATTGACAGTTCAACAGTTATTTGAGTACTTCCCGTACTAACTTAACTAACTTAACATGCTCTCCCAGGGTCTCAGTATAGATGAGGATATTGTCAAGGTAAACTAAAACACCTTTGTATAGGTGACCATGCAGTACTTGATTAATCAATTGCATGAACACAGCAGGAGCCCCTTGCAGACTGAAAGGCCTACCATTGAACTGGAAGTTCCCCAAGGGGTTGTTAAAAGCTGTTTTCTATTCATCTCCTTCCTTGATTCTCACTCAGTAATACACCTCTCTTAGATCTAGTTTGGTAAAAACTTTTTCTTTCACCAGATAGGTCAACATGTCCTTCATCAAGGGGAGGGGGTACATATTCTCCACACTGACAGTGTTTAGCTCAATGCACAATCTCATTGACCTGTCTTTCTTTTCTTTAAACAACACTGGGGTGGTTACTCAGGATTTTGCAGGCTGGATAAATCCCCTGGTTAAGTCCTTATCAATGTACGATCTCATCTCTTTCAGTTCACAAGGAGTCATTGAATACATATTTGGTTTGGGTAATTTTGCTCTCAATAGCACAGTCCATAGTTTGGTGGGGTGGCAGGACGTCACATTCTACCTCACTGAACACTTCTGCTAAGTCTCTCTATTCATTTGGGATGATAGGTTCTCCTGGCATGGAATTAACAGCAGATTTCAAGGATTCCAGGTACTGCACCTGGCTTTCAACTGGGTTACTGACCCAGTTACTGATTGGGGCAAGAGGTGATGGTCCAGTAGCTAATCTTAAAGTTCTAACTCCATTCTCCCACCAGATCATGGGGCACCATTTATCAAGCCAGCCCAGCCCCAGAATCACCACTTCATTCGTTTTTGGGATCACCATAAAATGGATTAACTTCCAATGCTCTCCTATTTCTAGACACACTAGTTCAGTGACATGGGTAGCTGGGGCTCCCCCTATAAGAGATCCATCAGCTTGCTCAAACCAGATGGGTAGAGGTAGCAATTTTGCTCTAATGCACAATTTAACTACTGTAGGGGGGTTAATTAGGCATTGGGTGCATCCCGAATGAACTAAAATGTTCAAGTCCATCTGAGTCCCTGATTTGGGCGCCACTATTCTGGTGGAAAACACAAAAGGCAGAACAAGCTGATTCACCATCAAGCCATCTTTCCCTCTGTCATTGCTGTCATAGGGATCTGGCATGGTAGGTTTTCAGCTGGCTCTTTTTGCTTCTCTTGTGGAGGCAAGGTGACTTGTACAACTTGCCCTGGCTGGCCTAATTCGACTTTTCACGCTTTGGCCGATGCTCTCTTTGGCTTTGCTGGATCTGCAGTCGCACTTTTCGGTGTTGAGAAAGGAACTGGGCACTCTGCAGCTCGATGTACAGGTTGTCCACACCTGAAGCACTTGATCTGGGATCCACTGGATGCTCGAATGGACCCATGGGTCATGGCAGGTGGTGGCCATTGTGACAGTTGATGCCTCACAGGGTCTCACTTTGGCTGAGACCCCGAAGCAGTAAGCTTGTGGTATCATGTCAGCTTGATATCCATGTTCTTGCTAAGCGGTACCAATCATAGAGTTGATCAGCTTTGCAGATGCTTGTCTGGAATAGGTTGTGATCCAACCCCACTTTGAAATAGTGGATCAATGATTGTTTGGGCCATTGCCTGATCTTTCCTGCTAGCCTGCGAAATTCTCTCACATATTCTCTGGATGGCTGGCTCCTTTGCTTAACATTGTGTAGGTCTTTTTCTGCTTGTACCACTTGGGATTCATCCTTGAATCTGGCCCAGTCCATGTGTGAACTGGACGAAGTCCTACAGCTTGGGTGCTTGCTCCTCCCGTAGGCCAGCTACCCACTCTGCAGCCTCCCCCTCCAAGTTGGCAGCCACTGCATCAATCATCTCTGCCTCGTCCAAATAAACCCATTCATAACGATTAACGTGAGACCACACCTGATTTAAGAAGATAAGTCACTTTCTCAGGGTCTCCATTGAAAGTGGGCTTAAGAGGAGGCAGGTCAGCTGGTCAACAATCCCACAGGACTTGCACAAACCCAGGGAATTGTGGGTGAGGCAGCTGCATTCTCCCTCTCTGGAATACTGGTGGTGAGGATCTCAGACTGGCAGGTCACTGATGATGTCAGGGCTGGCATGACATTGATAGGGATTGGGTCCTACTGGGTGCTGATAATGATCTGGACTGGTAGGATGTCTATGATGATTGGGGCTAGCATAGCATTAATAATGCTCTGGACCTCCATGGCGTCAGTAGTGATCAGGGCTGGGAGACCAACAGCACCAATCTGGGCAAAGGGGATGCCTGCATCGCTTGGGACTTGCAGATCATCTGTAATATTCAGGACTAACCTATCATTGGGGTTGATCTGGATTGGACTGGCATTGGTAGCAGTTGCGTCATCACCAGTGCACTGGGCTTGAGGTCAGATCAGTGTTCGGGAGTGGGGAGGCACGCCTCAATCACTACAGGGCTAAGGCTTCGTCAGGGTGACTGCAGTTCCTGTGCCCATTTGCCTTCTCTCCCACTAGTGAATATCTGACAGGTGGCATGTCTCCCTTCTTCCATGTCCAGCCGATCGAACTTCTCTCTCAAGAATTCCACTGAGTGGCTGTGGATGGCCATCAGATACTTCCACTCACCGGATTCATCCCAGGCTGCTGGTTGCTTTGCCTTCATCAGTACAGGTGAAAGGAGACTCTGTGATGAAATCAATGGGAATTCAACCTCTGCAGCCTTTGGGATGCTCTTAAGCAGCAGTGCAGCATCAGACTGCCAGGTCCTCCCAAGAACGCTGGCTTCCTCCTTCTGAGTCAGCTTCTTCACCCAGACTTCAAGGGTCTTTGGTCTCACTCCAGCTGTTACGATCACACTTTCCATGAAAGTAGCAGTCTTTGCCCCATCTGCTGCAGCCACTCCCAGGCTTGGGAGTGATTCCTCTTTCTTTCCCATCTCTGCATCTTTCCTGAGTCTTTGTTGTCCTCCCAAGGCTTGGGTAGGTGATCGTGGCTCAGGACCCTGTGGATAAATGAATTTTGGAGTCTTGGTTTAATGTCTTGGTTCTGATAGATGAAACCAGTAGAAATAAGAACTCTGAGGCGATTGCTTTCCCCAAAGAACAATTTTAATGGCTTCGTAATATCAGCACAAACAAAAGTGAAACCAAGACTGAAAGTTACCCCCCCCAAAAAAGTTACAAAGTAAAAGTTAAACTCCTCACCCATTGCTGTGTCATAAATCACAATCCCAAATTAACACCTTTGGCGGGCTTCCTAATGGTAGCTCTAGCCCGTCAAACACATTAGCTGCTTGACCTTGCTTCCCACAAGAAAGTTTATTATTTTGGCTAAACTATAAGAATGCAGTCTCCCTCCTCCTATTGCTGTGGCAGCCGAAACATGAAGAATCGTGGATGTATTTAGAGTATTTGAAGGTCTGACACATAGTCTGAATGCATATGAAAAGTTCTGTACAATTAGAAAATGAGAACAATAGTTTCTAGATTGGTCAAGGACAATGATCTATGATGGCCTAGTTTTACTTATTAGAAAGATTTGTTTTACAAAAGTAAATATTAAAACAATAACCCCTACTCTGTCTAAATTTCCCAGAAAGCCAATGACTTTAGTGTAGACTAAATTACTGTATTTAAATTATATGAGTGTGTCAGAACCCCCCTCAGCCCACATCTTAAGAAAGTAGGACTCTTGGAGACAAGATTTTCCAAGCAGGAACTTTTACTAAGAAATACAAGATAGCAGGCATAATAGACAGGATCTGAGGAATTCCTTCACAGATCAATATTTTTAAAGTGTCCCCAAGCAAACCCCACCCCACAGTTCATTCATTCAGTTCCGGATCAGCCAAGCTCCAGGTGGTAAGCCCATCGTGGGAAAGGAGAGATAACAGTCCATTTGCAGCAGGATCATTTCCACTGTCCTCACACTTCATTCGGAGAAACAAACCAGAATCCAGAGGATTGCATTTCTCCCTTTCCCACCCCCTTTCCTAGTTGCCTGTAAGTTGAGAGGGAATGCCTAGTGAGAAAGCAATTGATTATATTGTGATGGATAGTAGGCAGGCGGAATAAACAAAGATTAAATTTAAGGGAGGAAGTGAAAGCCATAAAGCCCCATGCCTGTTCCCTCTCCCCCTTAGGAATGGCAGAATCCATGGGAAGATGAGATTTGGGTTTAGCTCAGAGCAGATAGTTAGAAATGAAATATAAATAGATTCTGACAGAGTGTTTCTTTTTAAGCAATAGCAATTTGGGAAAAACCACATAGGGCTGTCACAACATAGACTCTTGAATATGTTCTGTGATATGTCTGGCATTCATTATGTTTTAGTAGCTATAGTGCAAATTTGTAATTGTCATAATCTAAGTGAGGGGTGTCAAAGTGCTGGCCCACGGGCCAGATGTGTCATCAGGAAGCCATGCCCACCCCATTGCCGGCAATGGCAAAAAAGCTCCGATACATTGAGCGATGTCACGTGACGTCACAAGTTTGACATGTCTGATCTAAGTTCTTCTGAAATTGCCCAGTCTAGAAGCCCTCCTGAGAGTTCCCCAATGTGCTTCTATTTCAGCTGCTGAGAATGGAATCTACAGAGTCACATGACACTTTGCTGTCTACAGTTCTGAAATTTGGTGGCAGCTCTGTGGCTTTTTCAACTTTGCAGGATAACTTTATATCATCATAAAGTTCAGGTAATGATGTAGAGCATGGGTGTTAAACTCGCCGTATCAAGTGATGTGTTGAAACGTATCACAAGTTTTTTCACATTGCTGGAGCTGGGGTGGGCGCGGCCTCTGCATGATGCAACTGATCTGTGGGCAGCCAGTTTGACACCTCTGATGTAGAATATGAAAACCTGATATCAACTCAGTAATGGACTTTGTTTGATTCTAATATAGCTTTGATTAGTAATGAAAATGCTTCATTCATGCCAAGAATCTAACTAGCATTTGCTTGACCCACAAGAACATCCCTAGACTCATTTGATTTAATGTTTTGTTGTTGTTTTCTGCTGGAAGGAGAGTATAATGATATTCCTCCATGCAAGCAAATTTGTTACTCTTGGGAAGAGGAAGAAAATCAGTTTATTATATTGTAGGTTTTTTGCCGTGTAACAGAGTGAGCGCCTGTTACTCGTCCCAGCTTCTGCCAACCTAGCAGTTTGAAAGCACTTAAAAATGCAAGTAGAAAAATAGGGACCACTACGGTGGGAAGGTAACAGAGTTCCATGTGCCTTTGGTGTCTAGTCATGCTGGCCACATGACCACGGAGATGTCCTCAGACAAACACTGGCTCTTCAGCATTGAAACGGAGATGAGCACTGGCCCCTAGAGTTGGAAACGATTAGCACGCATGTGCAGGGGAACCTTTACCTTTACCTTTACCTTTAGTTTTTTTGCTGCTCTTTTTATAGTTTGGTGAAATGAGCTGGTAAAACTTTTATTTATTTATGGAAGCTCACAGAAGCAGAATACTCTTCTTAACAGACAAATCATCTGAGAGCTATCCAATTCCTAGTGCTACTTGATAGTTTATTTTACTAATAAATTGTATTGTATTTTTAATTCATTTTAGTGTATAACCTTTGGTTAAGTATAAGATTGTTTTTGTTTGGTTTTGGTCTTTGACTACAAATTCATAAAATAAAGTAATAGTGATGATGGTTTGCCTAACATATTCTGTCACCTGCTAACATGATCCATTGGTCAGAAGCAGACCTAAATGATATTACAGGTCATGAAGTTGGCCATATCCTCATGATTACCATCAGTCAGATACCCTTATCATTGGTTGCTTTTGCTAAGATTGCCTATAATATTAAAGCACAGAAGAAAATAAATAATATAGAAAACATTTTTCTATAAGTGTTGATCCTAATTTCCCTTGTCTCATTAATATAACTTCAACAATCTACTTTGCAGACTAGGCAATTTTGCAACTACACTGGAGGTAGGCAGTTGGTATCATTTGCTGCTAGCTGGATTCCAAGCATGCTAAGACTTGTCTTTAGGAGAGTCTGGATGACAGCTAATCTTTTTGTATTTAGATTTGATTTCAGAAGAGGTTTGTCTGCATTTTCATTCATCAGTGAACAAATTCTGCCTGGAAAATTAATTTTAGGGTGTTTACTAAGTGATACCAAAAATAGCTGCTGTGTTGGGGAATGGTGATTTATAAATTTGCCTAATATTGGTTAAAAGGGCAATAGCAGTCATCTACAGTGTTGTGTAGGGACACGGTGGCTCAGTGGGTTAGGACACTGAGCTTGTCGATCGGAAGGTCAGCAGCTTGGTGGGTCAAATCCCGAGTGCTGCGTAACAGAGTGAGCGCCTGTTACTCATCCCAGCTTCTGCCAACCTAGCAGTTCGAAAGCACGTAAAAATGCAAGTAGAAAAATAGGGACCACTACGGTGGGAAGGTAACAGTGTTCTGTGCGCCTTTGGCGTCTAGTCATGCCAGCCACATGACCACGGAGACGTCCTCGGACAAGCGCTGGCTCTTCGGCTTTGAAACGGAGATGAGCACCGGCCCCTAGAGTCGGAAACGACTAGCACGCATGTGCGGGGAAACCTTTACCTTTACCTTTACAGTGTTGTGTACTGGGTTCTTTGTTGCAAGCAGGAGATGAGGCGAGAGAGTTCAGGCAGGAACATGCTTTATTGAATGCAGCAGCTTCAAAGCCCAGATGTAGGCAGACATGTTACAAATCTCAAAACGCCAACAAATTGTTCACCACACCTTTCCTGCACAGCCACACCCCTTTTATACTCTGTAGGGTGTGGCCCTACATCTCCAGGCCACGCCTCTTGGGGCGTTGCAATAGTTGCTGCAGCTGTTGCCAATGTATCCTATGTCTTTCTCTTGCATCCAATAGGGGCTCCTTACTGTTACCGGCCTCTGCTTGCTGTTCTGTTTCCTCCTCTGTTTGGCTGGGGTCCATAGGCACGTCAGCCACAGTCAGTTCTTGCTGACTCACCAGGGGAGTCGGCCCCTTCGGCATGTTGCTCGTGTCAGCTTCCTCCTCTTCCATATCATCACCGGCCGGGGCTGCCTCTGGGAAGCCGTTGAACTGCTGGGAGCTCTCCATGGACTGGAGCCCATTGGTGGAGGTCAGGGCCCACTGTATGCGCTAATCAGCTAGCAACTCCATATGGCCGGCCCTGGGGAGGGCGGGGCCTTGCTCTGTGCCTATGCTCTTTGTGTGGCCTAGGGTTCTTGCAGGCCGCTGCCAAGCAACATTTTTTCTGCAACCAAGTGACCTGGGAAGAAGCGGGGGGGAGGGGGGGGTTGAGGAAAGCAATGCCACATACCACCAGTTGAAAAGCCCTGTGATAAGGGTTATGATAAAATGTTTGCACTTGTAATCAAGGATACTGTTTAATATAAGAGAGCCAGAAACAAACAAGTAATTTTTATATAATTTCTGCGTGAAGAAATCTAAGAAAACAACTATATTCCCAGGTTTGAGGAATCAGAATCTAGTGTGCAAGCCTTTGAATGATGTTTACTCTCTGCAGCAAGCATTTATTTATTTATTTATTTATTTATTTATTTATTTATTTATTTATTTATTTATTTATTTATTTATTTATTTATTTATGGGACTTATATGCCGCCCTATCTCCTGAAGGACTCAGGGCGGCTAACAACAATAAAAAATACAATAATACAAAAGTTTAAAAAGAATTAAACTAGCAGCCCCAATAATAAAATTAAAAACATTTTAAAAATCCCTGTCATCAGTCCAGGTCGGCCTGATGGAAAAGGAATGTTTTAAGGCCGCGGCGAAAGGACCGGAGATCCGGGGCCATCCGGAGCTCAAGGGGAAGTTGGTTCCACAGGGCTGGCGCTCCCACAGAGAAGGCCCTCCCCCTGGGAGTTGCCAGCCGACATTGTCTAGCCGACGGCACCCTGAAGAGGCCCTCCCTGTGTGAGCGCACTGGGCAATGGGAAGTCTGAAGTAAAAGGCTGAACCAGAGGCTCATTGAGCAAGTCTTCAGGTAAGCTATTGCTATCTCTGTCTTTACCATAGATTTACTGTAAAAGCAATAGAATATATTCTAACCTAGATGGATTGTAATTATTTGATAGGAAGATTAGAAAAGTAGAGATTATATTCTGAATACCTCCCCCAAAATGGCATGGTGAATGTCTGGTGACACTTTTTCTCCCACTGACAAAGAGCTGATTTTGTCCCCAAAGCTGGTTATTTGGCAGCTCTGCTCACTGTTTTTTGAAGGGAAGGCTAGAAAGGACCCCAGACAACCTTTGGATGATCATGCACCTATGGAGAAGAGGGGATCATGAAGACCACCATTCTCGGTGAGTAGTGATCAGAAGGATAGGTTCTCTTACCATTTTTCCCTTCAGCTGTTTCTTTTTCTTAAAACACATATGGGTTTTAAGTTGACTTTTTGAAGCTTTACCCTAGATTTATTACCAGTTGACTTCTGACCTATTTTATAACCCCTTGATGGACTTTTACAACTATTTTTCTCTTCTTTCACTGTTTCCTATTAAAATCCCACTTTCATTTTAATTATCTTAAAAGGTCTTGCTGTAAATAGTTATAACCCACATACAACAGAGAGATAGATCTCTATAACTCTGCATGAACTGAGTCATTCTCCTCTTTGTAAATCAAATAACTAAAGGCTTTTTGCCATGAGGAAGAAAGTACCTATCATATTTTTACCTCATTTATTACTTAAAGATTTAGCTTAAACATTTTGGAAACTTATTATATTTTGCAAAAAAATCTGGAGGTTTGCTCACTTTTGATTTCTGAATTGCTTCTTTTTTAGTTAATTTCTTTTGTGGATGTCATTGTTGTATTTAGACATTCTATCTTCTTTGATGTCTACTTTCTACAAAAAAAGAGAGTTAGCATGGAAAAAGAGAGAATGCCTGAAGCCAGCACCCCGGCAGCAGCTGCTACCATGGGCAGGAGCAACAGCCAGTGTGCCGGTGGAGAAGGAGCTTTTTCAGGACTCCCAGCTGGGGGCAAAACCCAAGTTGCTAGGACAGCTGATCTGGTTGTCAGAATGGACCCAGTCGAAAAAGCTGGAGTCCGAGATGGCGCTGCCTTGGGAGGAGAGGCGATAGACGGCCGAGCCTCTTGTTGTTTTTCAGGCCTCCTGCGGTGATATTCTGCCATTCCCAGCCCTGGAGAGGCTGGGAGAAGCGGAGGGGGAATCTTTGGAGGCGAGGTGTAATTCAATCACCTCGCTGGAAAAAGGAAAGCACCCTGAGCATCCGGAGGCTTGAAAGAGGGCCGCAGTTTGGCAGCCCCGAAGCCAATGACTCGGCAGTTTGAGAAAAAGCAGGGAAGTGAGAAAGAGTGGAAGTGAGTTTAAAGATTTTCTGAGTGAGCGCGCCGGCAGGGTGCTAAGCAGAAGTGAAAGGAGCGGCAGCCAGTTATCGGAGGTGGTTTTGGCAACAAATATTTTTCTTTCCTTCTTTTCTTTTCTTTTCTTTTTTTTTTTTTTTACCCCTTTTGTCTTTTGCTGCCGTGAATGCTGATTAGAGGTTTAAATGGACTTGTCTACGAATATGACATGATTTGTGGAAGCTTTCTCTTCCCTGAAAAAGTTAGGGTATTGCTTTGCGGACTTATAGAAACTGACGGATATTGATGTGACTCCTTCTTTCTTTTTTTTTTCTACCTAAAGAGTGGACGTGAAATTATTAGAAGGAAGTACGGGGTTTGTGATAAAGTTTCTGGGAAGGAGTCAACCTGTGGTGTACAGTAGTGTGGAGAAACCTCCTGGGACAAACTGGAATGTCTTTAACGACAACGTCAACTAAAACCTTAAGGAAGGCCCCTACCTTGACAGCAGTGGCCTCTCCAATTACAACACCACCAGGGGTTAGGAAGTCGATGGAGAACCTACCAGCAACAGAAAAATCTGCTACAATTCAAGGGATTTATACAATGTTACAAAATATGCAGGACATAATGGAGAGGAATTTTGACAGCTTGAAGGCTGAGTTGGGGGACATGGGAGAGGAGATGAAGGAAATTAAAGGAAAATTGGGTGCAGTCCAGGTGACTCTGGATACGCATGAAGAGCGAATTAAAACAGTAGAAAAGGACTCTGAGAATATGGAGAAGTGGATGGAGAAATGGGAGCACAGGTGCACGCAAGCATCCAAGAAGCTGGAAGATGATGGTGTACCTGGAGATGGAGAAAGCGGCCTTTTTTGTGCGCTTCCAAAATGTTACTGAAGACAGAGAAGAACAGCTGGAAGAAGTGGTAGGAGAAATGATTGCAGACCTGGTGGGGAAAGAGAAAAAAGAAGTTCGGTGCGATATTGATGAGGCTTTTCGAGTTTATACCAATTATGCCAGGCGATACAGCCTCCCTAGGGAAGTGCATGTTAGGTTTACCAAAAAGGCGCTTAGAGATGAAGTACTTCATAGAGCTAGAAATCAACCAATTCAGTATAAAGACAGTCCGGGTACAATTCTTAAGCAACTGCCAAGAAGGGTCCGAGACCAACGTCAACGCTATCAATTTGTTACTTCGCAATTGAGGAAAAAAGGTGTGACATATAAATGGCTGCTTCCAGAGGGGCTCCTGGTGATGTGGGAAGACCGAAAGATTGAGAGTCTACGTGACGCACAAGATTTCTATAAAAAATTTTGTGGGACTAGTGATCAGGAGAGTGATGGAGAAGTGGAGAGTAGAAGTCAGAGGGAGGAGAGGAATCTGGGGGGAGCAAGGGGGGAGGGGGGAGGGGGTGGAGAGGGAAAGGGAGAAGAATATAAGAGGGTAACTAGACAGACTACCAAATCTAAAGCCCCATGTAAGTAAGGATGTGTCAAGGGGTGAATTTTTTGACACTCAATGTTAATGGTCTCAATGCTCCTGTTAAGAGAAAAAATATCTTAACCAGATTAAGGAAATGTGGAGCTGATGTATTATGCCTTCAGGAAACTCATATTAAGAAAAGCCAAATTAATTTGTTGAGTTACTCTAAACTAGGGAAATGATTTGTAGCATCTGCTGAGGAGAAAAAGAAAGGTCCAGCAATGTATGTTAAGGAGTACTTGTGTCCTAAAGAATTATGGGTGCACCTGGAGGGGAGAAGCCTGATGCTGGAGATAGAAACGGTGGGAAGCAAAGTGTTACTGGTAGGCATATATGCACCTAATAATAATCAGGGAGACTTTTTCCAGAAAATATATCGGAAAATATTAGATCTGGAGTATGAGCAGACTCTTGGGGGACTTTAACGTGGTGGTAGATAGGGCTAAGGATTACAAAACAGGGAGGGTTGATTTGAAGAAGAAAAAAGGGAAAGATAGGAGGGTCTTACCCAAAGTATTTAGGGATATGTGTGAAGAATTTGGCCTTAGGGATATATGGCGTGTGATTAACCCAGCCTCTCAACGTTATACCTACTACTCCCCCAGGTATAACTCATGGTCTAGGTTGGATATGGTATGGTTGTTGGATGGGCTGATACCTTATGTAAAAGATGCCATGATTTTGACGAACGAATGGGCGGACCACAACCCGGTGGCTATTACATTGATAAGGGGGAGTAGAGTGAGGAGTAGATGGATGATGAGCCTGGAGACCCTGAAGGATACGGTTTTTGTACAAAAAATTAAAAAAGAGATGAGTCTGTTTTTTTTAGAAAATAGGACGGAAGGGATGCCCCTATGAATAGTTTGGGATACGGCTAAAGCTTATTTGAGAGGCTTGATAATAAAACAGATGGCAGTTAAACATAGAAAGGAGGAGGAAAGTAGGAGAGAAATTGTTGAGAAACTTACTAAGGCAGAGAAGGCTCTCCAGGTAAACCCACAGAAAGTGTACGGGAAGGAGCAGGTGGATTTTTGGAGGCATAAACTCAACCTTGTGGACCAAGAGAAAATAGCACGTCAAATTAGGGTGGCAAGGCAGAACTATTTTGAATATGCCAATAAACCAGGGAGATGGCTTAGCTATAGAATAAGGAAAGAGAAGGAAAGTAGAAGAATTGAGCAGTTAGAGGATAAGAGGGGGACACTGATAGGGGATAAAGAAGGGATAGAAAAGATAGCGATTGAGTTTTTTACAGAATTATATCAGGAAGAAAAGGTTCGTGAGGAGAGGATTAAACAATACCTGATGGAGTCAGACCTTCCTAAGTTATTTCCTAATGAGAAAGAGGCCTTAGATCAGGAGATAGCAGAAATTGAAAAAGCGGTCAGACAACAGAAATGTCAAAGAATCCCAGGCACTGACGGAATTCCTGCAGAATTGTATAAGGTATTAGTGGAATCGTTGGGAAAACATATGAAAGATCTATTTAATGAAATTTTGGATGAGGCTATAGTCCCGCAAACTTGGTTGGAGGCAAATATTAGTTTGATTCCTAAGGATAACTTCCCTTCGAAGCATATTAAAAATTATAGGCCAATATCCCTTCTTAATTCAGATTATAAAATATTTGCGACAATAATTGCAGATAGATTAAAAATTTACTTAAACCAATTCATACATTCAGACCAGAATGGGTTCCTTCCCACTAGACAAATAAAAGATAATCTCAGAATTATATTAAATGTTCTGGAGTATTATGAAAACCGACCAGATAAACAATTAGCTTTAATATTTGTCGATGCTCTAAAAGCATTTGATAGGGTTAATTGGGATTTCCTGATGTGTCAGTTGGAACATATGCCTCCTCACCGACCCAATGATTGCTCCATCGAACTGTTGCAAGGGGTCAAACTCCCATGGCTGAGAATGTATGCTATGTCCCCCCTCAAAATGGAAGAGATGCAGCAATACATGGACAAAAACCTAGCGAGAGGATTCATTGAATGGGCCAAGTCTGCTGTGGGAGCCCCTGTGTTGTTTTAAGAAAAAAAGATGGATCTCTTCATCTCTGCATGGTGTTGTGATTCAGGGTCAGCCTGTGGGTTCGGCAGTTGGGTCAGAGGACTCAGCGGAGGATGGGGGTGTTGAAGAACTTGCTGATGATGGCCTTGAGGCTGCACAGAGCCCTCAGCCAGGCCCCTCCCATATGGCCACCACGCAGACCCAGCTGTGTGAGCCTGACAGCATGGATGAAGATGACTCACAGCTGGCCCTGTTCAAGGATGCCCGACGCAGGAGGCAGTCAATCAGGAGTAAACAGAGGAAGGCAATGGGGCACCTTGGAAGGAGGCAGAGAGAAGCCACGCACTGAACTGTATAAAAGGGGAATGCGTGGGAGGGCTGGTTTGCTGAAGGCAACCGCTTGAATAGTTCCTGTTTCATAGCTCCTGTTTCATGGTTGGTGTCTTGTTTTGCTCTGTTTTATCTCAATAAATTTGGCAGGCTTAATTCCAGCCTCTTGCCGTTTGTAAAGGGGTTGTCCCTGCCTTTTCTGCAGGGCCAGTAGCAGGCTGGTACAGAACACATGGACTATAAAGGTCTGAATGCAGTGAGTATAGAAAATAAATACCCCCTTTCCCCTTCTAAAGGACTTACTAAATCACCTGGCTAAGAGGAGTGTCTTCACTAACTTAGACCTGAGAGAGGCATATTACCGGGTGAGGATAAAGGAGGGAGATGAGTGGAAGATTACCTTCAACTGCTCCATGGGAAGCTATCAGTTCAAAGTCATGCCATTTGGGCTACAGGGGCCCCCAGCAGTATTCGTGCAGTTGATTAATGAGGTCCCATATGATCATTTATACAAAGGGGTTCTGGTGTATCTTGATGACATCCTGATATACAGCACGAATATGACTGATCATATAAAGCTGTTGAAAGAAGTGTTAAAGAAACTATTGAATGCCAAGCTTTATGTCAAACTGTCAAAATGTGAATTTCACCAGACCTGATTAGATTATCTTGGCTACAGAATTTCCAATGACGGTATTGAAATGTGTCACTGCGTGTTTTTTTAGTTTTGCCAGCTCTTTTTCTGCTCTGCATTGTGTATTATCTTATCTTGTAACCATAGTGACTCCAGCTATGTCCAGCCAATGTTTTGGTTTTAAACTGTTTTGTGCGCAGGCCTAGAAAAAGTTCACACAGTTTCTGTTTCACTTTTTCTCCTTCTGCCTGATGAGAGAATTTAGTCAGTCTAGGTCTTTTGTTTTCTCATTAAAAATTTTGCTATAGAATATGCCTTGGATTTCTTTTCTTTGATATTGACCATGCAAATGAACCACGGTCCATCCACCTCTGGTCGGACTGTTAATTGTTCCGCGACATTTGGTAGCAGAGGATGGTTTATTTTTATTTTCAAGATTTATTGATAGGCAATTAGACAGGCAGTTAGTCCAGCACTGAGGAGGCTGTGATTGATTGCTGCAAATATGCTGAGGAAAAGGAGAAAGAAGAAGGCCGGTTATCTCTCTGCTGAGGAGGAGGCAGCCGTTTCACAGAGACATCTTCCTTCACGTTTACAGACACCGTTGGCATCGGCTACACGTCTTGGAGAAGCAGCCTCTGAGCCAAGGTCAGTTTCACCATTTTCTGTTTTTACAGACTCTCAAGCTGATGCCCCTGTTGTAACCTCTGCTCATGGGGATCAGGCTGATTATGAGAGATTTGGTGCTAGACCTAAGGCTTCACTAGGGAAGGAAGTGAGCTATTATCCTCCAAGCCCTGAGCAAACTGTGCATGAGAAGGCTTTGCAAAGTTATTATGAACAAATTGAAGTTTTAGAGAAGGAACTGCTAAATGCAAAGTTGTGTGCAGCATGGTATAAAAAGCATGGGAGAGCCTCTGCTGGCATTCAGTTTTCAGAATCGGCCATTTTGCCTTCCTCTTCACAAGCAAAGCCACACCCACAAGGGATCGCCATTTTGCCTTCTTCCTCAAAGACAGAGGCATGCCCAGAGTGGAATCTTGTGTCAGACGAATGGGAGTCTGACTGTCTTCTGTGTCAAAGAATGCAGAATGCATTTTCACAGATGTCCCTTCAGCAGGCATCACTCCAAGCTGCCACATCTCCTCATTCATTGGGAGCTTCAGCTAGAATACATATTAAGCCTGCTATTATTAAAGTTCCTGTCTTAGATGGAGCACAGCAGCCTTCACCCCAAGTGCAGCCTCCACTAGTTCCTCAAATACAAAGGCCAGTGTTGACTGCAGGCCAATTTAATGTAGCAGCTGAAGCATCAGCACCTTCTGCTGGCCAGGGTGGCATTGCAGCTCAAGTACAGCCACCCCCAGCACTAGTACCTGTAGCAGCTTCGATACAACTGCCGCAGGCCCTGGCACAGGCGCCACTGGTGCCCCTTGCAGGCCAAGTCCCAGTTGCACAACCTGCACAGCCAGTACCCCAATTGCATGTTCCTCAACAGGCACCCTCTATTGTACCACTGGCTGGTGATTCAAAACTGAAGTGATCAGGACAGAATTACAGGGCATGGGTCAGTGAAGTTGGACTTTTGCTTCATAGAGAAGGTACCCATGTGATGGTGTTTAATCCTCCTGCCCAGCCATGGCCTCCTGACATAAGGGACTTGAATAATAGAGCATGCACAACATTATTGATGTCCATGGACACTGAATTGCAGTTCACTTTATCACAAGATGCAACTGCCCAACAAATTTGGGCTCAATTAGAAGCATGTTACCGGCCTACGTCCATTGAGTCTACATGTTTGCTTTTGTCCGAGTTCCATGATTCTAGATTAAAAACTGGTGAGCATATTGGAGAACACTTAACTAAAATGAAAGGAATAAGAAAAGAACTGGGTGAAAAAGGCTATCCTATTGATGACATTCAAATGATCAGCATTATCATTAACTCTTTGAATTATGAATAGAAAGATGCTATTTCTAAGATTAATCAAGTGCCTATTGCTCAATGGACAGTGGATCATGTATGCAGAATTTTAACCGAAGAAGAGGCACTTATGCAAGCCGCGCCACATTTAAGGGAACCACCTGCATCAAAAGCTTCAGCAAGACGTTCCTTCCATGGAAGGGCCTACGTTCCAAGGATGCCAAGATGCTACATCTGCAATTGTGTGGGACATGCCACCCGGGATTGACCCCAACGGTTTCCAGCACCCGCCATGTACCAGCCCAGAGGAACAGATTCCAGAGGAGACAGAGGTAGAGGCAGACAACAAGGTCATGGTCGTGGTCCCAGTTGTGATCCTCAAGCTACACTTGCCACATTGGTTGTAACCAACGATCCACAGCCTCAACCAGAGTACGACAGACGCCTACTTTGGACTTTGGACAGTGGAGCAGCGTTACATGTTACCTACAGAAAAGAGCTTTACACAGAGCTGCACGAGCCTGAACCTGAACTTCGTGAACTGTACTCTTTTTCAAATCACCCTGTTCTGGTCATGGGAAAAGGAACTGTCTACATTGAAGAGTTCGGTGCATTCATTCCTGATGTTTACTACGTACCATCAGCTAATAGTAGTTTGCTTAGTCAGAGTCACTTGTCTAGGGTGTCAAAATTCCAGGTACACCATACCAAAAAAGCAAGTTATGTAGTTAAAGATGGAGATATTGTTGCTGAAACCATGTTGATTGGTGATGTTTATTACTTAAAACCAAAGTCTAAGCCGCAAGAGCAAGCAAGTATACAAGCTCCAAAAAGGGAGAGCACAGGCTCAGTGAGAGATGTCCCAGAGAGAGATCCTGTTGCTACTCCAAAGGCTCCTAAAGCCAATAAAAGGACAAATAAGACACAGGTTGCTCACAGCAAACCTGAGGTTCCTAATAAAAATGCTAATGTTGAGAATTCCCTAACAGGTAAACCTTTGCATTCCAGGTGTATCTATAAGTGGCATAGAAGATTGGGTCATGCCAGTTTCCATGTTCTGAAGAAGATGCCAGAGTTCACAAGAGGTTTGGATCTAAAGGGGTGTAAGGTGTTCTTGGACTGTGCTGTCTGCAAGAAAGCCAAATCTAAAGCAGCAGCAATTCCAAAACGCGCTATACACCTGTCAACACGCATTTTTGATTTGGTACACACTGACATAGTGGGTCCTTTTGCACCAACAATTGGTAGTAAAAGATATTTCTTGACAATTGTTGATAATTACTCTAGATATGGCTATGTATTTCCTATGAGAGAAAAATCTGAGACCTTTCAGATCTTTAAAGATTTTGCCAATCTTGTCTATACCCAATTTGAAGTCAGCATTGCCAGAATTCAAAGTGATCGTGGTGCTGAATTCATGTCTCAGCGTTTCCAGGACTGGATGCGTAAGAATGGGATACTACACCAGACCTCAGCTCCTTACACTCCGGCTGAAAATGGAGTGGCAGAATGCAGAAATGGAGTTCTGCAAACCATGATGCGTTGCCTCCTTGAAGATGCTAACCTCAGTCTTCCATACTGGGGTGAAGCTATCAAATATGCTAATCATATCATCAACCGCACTTGGAGTAGTGTGATAAATCAGACCCCTTATTTCATGTGATATGGACACAAGCCTGACCTCTCACGTCTCCATATTTTTGGTTCCTATGCTATGGTTAATATTCCTTTAGCCCAAAGAAAGAAAGGGGGTCCTGCAGCAAAAAGGATGAGATTTATGGGCATTAATGATAATTCAAAATGGAGCAAATACATGGACTCTCATCACATCGTAGTCATTTCACAATCTGCTGTTTTTGAGGAAGATGCTGACTGGTCCAGGATTCATTCTAACGATCCTGGAGTTTATTTTCCTAGAGATGATGCTGCTGATGCTACGCAGCCTGATGGTCAAGATGCACAGGCGAATGTTCCTTCCACGAGTTCTTCTCAACCTACTGTTCCGTTTCCACAAGCTGCCAGTGCTGCTGGCGATGAAGACGAGGACGAAACAGAAGAAGAATGGACAGTTGTTCCGAGACGTTCCAAGAGGACCACAAAGGGAATTCCACCAAAACGATATTCGTGGCAAGTAACGAAAGCACCTTTACCTTTGATTTGTAATGTTACACTTCCTCCTGAGACGTTCACACAAATCAAACATCTTCCTGAATCAGAGCAAGATAAATGGTTTGAGGCAATGCAGGCTGAAATGGACAGTCTAAAGAAACTTCAGGTATTTACGCCTGCAAGCCCTCCAGCAAACAAGAAAGTTATTGGCTCTTGGTGGGTCTACAGAATTAAAAAGAAGCCAAATGGTGAGTTGCTGTACAAGGCCAGACTTGTAGCCCAGGGTTTCGCTCAACGTTATCCTGAGGACTATACAAATATCTATTCACCCACAGTGCGAACTGAGAGTGTGAAAATCGCCTTAGCCACTGCAACTATCCTTGGCTTAGAAGTTTTCCAGTTTGATGTTGAAACAGCTTATCTACATGCTGATCTTGATGAAGAAATATATGTCAAAGGTCCTCCAGGTTTCCGACAACAAGAAGGGGATGCTTGGTTTCTACACAAAAGTCTTTATGGTCTGAAACAGTCTGGTTTAATGTGGTACTTATGTCTTTCTGACAAACTAAATTCAATGGGCTTTATTAAGTCCGAAACAGATGAATGTGTGTTTACAAAAAGATCTGATAATAGGTATGAGATAATTCTTGTTTATGTTGATGATATTGTTTATATTGGTCCAAATAAACAGACGAGTGAATGTTTTGCTAAAGCTTTACAACAGTTTTTCACATTGAGGTTTTTAGGACATATTAACCACTTATTTAGGTGTTCAAGTTACCAAAACTCAGAAGGGGTGCAGTCTTACACAGGAAGATAAGATTGAACAACTATTGCATCACTGCAACATGAAGGATGCTAAACCTGTGAGTATACCTATGCAAACTGATTTTCACAACTTGACACATGAACCGAGTCCTGAGTTTGAGGATCAAACACTTTATTGCTCAGTCATTGGGTCGCTGCTATATATTAGTAGTTGGACTAGACCTGACATTGCACTTAGTGTTAATCTCCTATCACGACACATAGGCAAGGCAAAACAGTTTCATTGGACATGTGTTAAGAAATTATTGAGATATCTAAAACACACCAAAGACATGAAGTTGTTGTTAGAACCCACACATACTGACTATGCAGAGTTATGTTGTTATGCGGATTCAGATTGGGCAAGTGATAAGAAATCACGTAAAAGCACTTCAGGTTATATGATATTTTTGAATGGATATCCTGTTTACTGGCATGTGCGTAAACAGAATTTTGTTTCTTGTTCTTCTACAGAAGCTGAGTATGCTTGCGTTTCAGATGCATGTAATTCTCTAACGTGGTTTGATGCCTTAGTCATAGATATCTGGACACCTCCAATTCGACCGATCACTGTGATGGAAGACAATGAATCTGTGGTTTATATATCTGAGAATCGCTTTATAGGTTCCAGGTCTAGACACACTGACATCCGTTACCAAAATATAAGACAAGCAGTTAAACAAGGTTTTGTGACATTACGGTATGTGCCTACACATGACCAAATTGCTGATGTGCTGAACAAACCACTTCCTACAGCCCAACACGAGAATCTGCGCAAGAAGATGTGCCTTATCTGATTTTCTGCTTCGCTGACAAAAGAAGGGAATGTCACTGCGTGTTTTTTTTAGTTTTGCCAGCTTCGTTCATTTCTAATTGTACATCTTTTTCTGCTCTGCACTGTGTATTATCTTATCTTGTAACCATAGTGACTCCAGCTATGTCCAGCCAATGTTTTGGTTTTAAACTGTTTTAGGCCTAGAAAAAGTTCACACAGTTTCTGTTTCACTTTTTCTCCTTCTGCCTGATGAGAGAATTTAGTCAATCTAGGACTTTTGTTTTCTCATTAAAAGTTTTGCTATAGAATATGCCTTGGATTTCTTTTCTTTGATATTGACCATGCAAATGAACTACAGTCCATCCACCTCTGGTCGGACTGTTAATTGTTCCGTGACAAAATGGACCCAGCCAAAGTGAAAGCTGTAATTGAATGGCAGCCCCCAAAGACTTGCAAACACCTCCAGAGTTTCCTAGATTTTGCCAGTTTCTACCATCAATTCATCCCCTCCTTTGCTGAGATTGCCCTACCCCTTACAGATCTCCTCAAAACAGGCAAAGGAGGATGGAAGCTGTGACCAGGCCAACCACTAGCATGGACTATGAGCTGTCAAACCACTTTTGAGAATTTAAAAAGACTATTTGCTGCTGAGCTGGTTCTAAAGCACCCCTGCCCAGGCTCCCAAGCCGACGCCAGCAATGTGGCCTTTGGAGCTGTATTACTGCAAAAGAACCAAAATGGAGCCTTGCAACCCTGTGCCTACACCTCAAAAAAAAAAATTACTGAAAGTGAAAGGAAGTGGGTAATCTGGGAAAAGGAGGCTTTCACAATCAGTGCTCTGGAGACACTATCTAGAACACAGGTCTGCAACCTGCGGCTCCGGAGCCGCATACGGCTCTTTCAGCCGTCTCTTGCGGCTCCCAGTCCCCGGCCATGTGCAGTCCAAAAAAAAAAAAGTGGGACTAAAAAAGTTCAACCAATCAATTCAAATATGCAGGGTAGGTGCATATCTCGCCTTGGCTCCACTCTTCAGTCAAACCCTGTTCTGCGCATGCACGCATGTACGCGCATGCGCACACATTTTTTGCGGCTCCCAGTTTTTCCTTTTGTGAGGCAACCAGTTCCGAGTGGCTCTTTCACTGTTTCAGGTTGCTGACCCCTGATCTAGAAGGAAGCAAGGTGCCTTTTGAAGTATGGACAGATCACAAAAATCTAGAACCACTGGAAACTCTCCGCAAATTGTCCCTGAAACAGGCCCACTGGGTACAGTAGTTTAACCATTTTAACTTCACTCTAAAGTACATACCTAGAAGAAAAAACTTCCTAGCTGATGCTCTATTCAGACTGCCCCAGTACAAAAGCTAATGTGAAGAAGTTAACAAGGCAATTATCTCCAATCCACAAACTGCTGCTCAACCGATGCCTCACAGGGCCCCTAATTCTGATGACCCTGGGGAAAAGAAAATGAAACAAGAGCTCCTCACTGATCAATGGTTCAAGGACAATCAAACCTTCCTAACATGCAGGGATGGTTTGGCTTACAAGGGGAGGATATTGTACTTGCCAGAAACCCTCCATCTTAATGCTCTCAAACACAGCCATGATGTAAAACAGGCTGGACACTTCAGATATTTAAAAAGGAGGAGGAATGTGTATGGGAGTTAGTTAGACATAACGATATTGTAATAGTGTGAGAAACAAGACGTTTTGAAATAAGAGATGATAAGAAATGGTGGGTTAGAGAACAGGAGGGAAAGCCTGCATTTCAAACTAATTGGAGAATGTGATTTATGACTGTTAATTAGAGGAGGGAATTGTGCTTGATAATATGTGCTCAGGGGAGGGGAATTCAGATTTTAACTTTGCTATGTACGTGCCGATGCTATGCTACTCGAATAAAGATTCTTTAAGGTAAACAATGCCTCTTCAAATACTCTTTGAAGAGTTTCATTTGTCGGAACCATGACAGATGCAAGAAAACAGGTTGGGCAAAAGACAGGACAAACTATAACTTCACAAACTGACAGCTGCTCCTTTATGGATAGAACAAGTTAGATAAACCATCTATTGTTTATTACCCACAAAAGCAGGGCATGTATCTGTAGCACAAAGTATCAAGAGACTGCATCAAGAAACTTGCTATGTAAACTCTTACTGGAGTTTGGAATACATTAGCCAAAGTGAACAGTTATGCTTGAAAACAAATAGATATATGTCCAAATATTAGCTACATTCAGGGCAAAGCATATAGACATCAATACCACTAAATATGAGAGTCTCAAGAAGAGGAGGCTCAAGAAGAAATTTTACCTGCCAGAAAAGAACCTTCCCCAGAGATTGCTACAAGATCCTTCAAGAGATTACAGGAGTTTGAGGACTGGTGCATGAGTCAATAAGAAAAGATTTTGCAAGTATGATTTCAGTGACAAACTATTCGGCAACCTACAGACCACAAAGGGTGGTCATGTGTATATAGAGAAGTAATGTACATATCCTCATCCATAAGATTGCTAATATCAGGGTCAGACCATTCTTCCTTTCTTTCCAGAAATAAAATGGAGCTCTTGTTTTTTGGGCTTTTGCTCCTCCCCATGACCCTAATGCTTTCTTCCTGTCCTCAAAAGAAAAATTAGGCCAGTTGACTATTGGAAACTACTCTGAGAAGGAATTAAGTATAGGTGCAGCCAAGAGGAGAAAAGCAGAGAGGGTAAAGGATCCCAATCTCCCTAGTTTTTTCCCCTCTCCAGCATGCTTCTGTGCTCACTGGTGAGGAAAAACTATGAAGGCAGAAATTTTGGAGAAGGCAGTAACAAGGTTACCAGTAGACATGGCAACCTATGAAATACCTTCCACAAAGTAACTGTCATGGTTCCAACAAATGAAACCATGACAGTAACTGTTATTATCTGAGCCTTAAATTAAAAAGAAAATAGAACACGAAAGAAAACTTTGGTTGACAGAGAGCTTCTGTTCTGGCAGAAGTGACCTCAGAGGCACAGAGTCCTGTACATATATAGCCAGATGGGTAAGGAAGTCCCACTGCAAATTGCAATCCTCTCTCAGGCTCCTCTATATGAATTAGGATGTTCACATAGAAGATGGCATTGCAATTTCCTGCAGGACTAAAATTGGCAAAAACTCCACTATTTTGCCAGATCACATGACTATAGCCTACCCCAGAATGTCCACCAAAAATTATTAGGATAGGACCATTTCTATCATAAGCCTTTTTCTTCTAATCTTTGCTCAGGCCAGTGTCACACACTCATTCATATGTCCAGACACTTTCCTTCCGATGCCATGTTCTAGAATGGGAAAATGGAATCTGCTTTTCATAAGGCTAGCTCAAAATTATGTTTTTAAATTACTGAATTGCATCATAGAGAAGTTCAGTTTCACAGAATCCAATCTGAATTGGTCACCAGGACCAGAGGTTTATTCTTCCAAGCTTTCAGATTCATACTAGAGCCCATCCTCAGGGAACTTACCTCCTGGCTACTTTCATTTGCAACCAGTGACAAGCTCGCCTGACCAATAACCAGCCAAGACAAAGTTAAGACTTCTTTGTTTCATTTATTGCAATAAGCAGGGAGAGAAGCTATCAAAGCTTGGTTCTCTCCAAAGTTCATCATCTCAAATCAACATCTTTATACATTCCTTGCACCGCCCGCCATCCTTCCTCATTCCCCATTGACTGAGGTACTATGAGATTACATTCTCTCCCACCACCTTCTACATATTTCCTGCTACCCTCCTCAAACATACTCAGTCATACATTGTATGTACATTATAATTAGCAGATAATATATGCAAGGTATGTCAGTTAATATTTGACAGAATTTTGAGCATGCTCTATTGGCTTGTTTTCGAGTTCTGGGAAATTTTATGGCTTGTTAGAACAATGGGTTCTTTCTTATTATTCAGTTTTAGCTTTGCTTTTCCTGTTATCCAATTCAGTTTTGTCCTTTCAGTTAGCTATTTCCTCTTACAGCTGTTTTGCAGCTTGTATTCTTCCATTTCCCACTTTGAAGATCTGGTTAATTTTAGCCTGTCTATCTTACATCCTCCCTTTATGCTACTATTTCTTTATTCCCATCTATTGTATTTTCTTTAGCAAGCTTGATTTTCTACTCAGTAAGTTTCCACATCACAGCAGATTTTCTTTTTTAATTTTAATTTTTTCTTACAATATTAAATTTTGATATTTTAATTTTAATTTTAATCCTATCATTGCCAGTCTCCAGGATGTGACTGAATCCAGGTGACCAACTCAGATTGGATCCTGCAACATTATCATGGGACATGTATATTTGCCTTCATTCATGTTCAATTTCACTTAGATTTTGGAAAGCCTCCTCTCACCCAAAACTTTAACTCAGGTTTGGTCACTCCATAACTCTCTTTATTGCTTAATCTTTATCCTTTCTTATATGGCTGTCTTAAAATATTGCATAGTATTACTTGAATAATGCAACATTGCTTTGATTATTCTTTCCAAGCTAATTCATTGTCAATCAATTCAGTTTCACGCTATTATAGTTCTGTTTTTCTTGATCCTCTTTCTTTGGCCTTTTTACCATTTCCTTTCAGCCTGATATTTCAAGCTGACATTATTTTTTAAAAATAAATACTATTTCATTATTTCTTAATCTGCATAACTTTTAGATTGCAGGTGAAATACTGCTTCCCTGAAAAAACTGCTTCCCTGAAAAAACAACAAACTACTGAGATCAAGGAGCACTAAGATGGTCACATCTCCCCCATGCTAGCTTTGCCACAGGCATGGCCAATGCTGTTTCCATACTGTCCAAATCATAAATACTGCCATTGGGTTATATCTAAAAAATAATAGTTATTTTTCAATACAGAACATATTACAAATTCATCTTCATCAGTAGGTCCAGGGTCAATATTCCCACTTCCATTCAATTTTTCCATATGCCCATCTTTTCCCCAATTTTTAAACATGAGTTTCCCCATAAAGTTAATTTAGCATGGAAAAAAGGTTTAAATCTTTTTTATTAGACATTTCATTTCATATATTTCTAACTTTACTTATGTATGTATTTATTTGTATCCTGTCTTTATTATTTTTGCAAATAACTCAAGGCGGCAAACATATTCAACACATTCCTCCTCTAATTTTTCCCACAACAACCCTGTTATGTGGATTGGGCTGAGAGAGAGAGAGAGTGACTGGCTCAAAGTCACCCAGCTGGCTTTCATAGCTAACATAGGACCTGATATTCATTTTGAGAGCATTTACCTTTCCCCAGAGGATTTCCAGGGAGCCTGAGCAACTCAATATTAAGCAATTGGCCAACCTCATAGTCTGAAGGACTTTGACCATTTAATCAAGAATGAACTCATTCCGGACTTCCGGGTGGCAAGGCGCCGCCGCCGACAGCTGCTTTTAGCTTGTCAGCTTCGCGGCTTTGTAGAACCGCCGAAAACAGCGCCGATCAGCTGTTTCGGCGGTTCGGAAGCCCCCTCCTTGGGAGAAGAGGAGGGGGTGAGTTTCCAAGTAGGGGAAGGGCTCTCTGGGGCCGCCAGGGCTTAAAGTTCTGGCGGCTGAAAGATTGAGCCCCCCCGAAGCTTGGATTTCTCCGGGCTGCGCAGCGTGTCTGCTCCGTTTTTCCTGGAGCAGAACAAGGCGAACGCAACCATCCCTGCCTACAAGAATGGACTTTGGAAGATAATAAAAGCAGGCAGAGCGATGCAAGAGAATAAGGAGTAAGTGAACTTTTGATCTTTGGCTCAATCCACATTGAAGACTTAGAAAGTGAAAGTGCGTAGTTGCAAAAGAGGGGAAAAATGGCCGCTAAATCTTCTAAACTTCCTAAAACTGCGGGGGCTTCCCCCCTGCCGCAACCATCAGCGCAAGTGTTAGTACCTCCTGCACCTCTACCTTCGCCTGTTTTAACTGTTAAAGTCTTGCAAGATGCCTTGGAAAAGCATTCACAGCATTTGGCTGAGATGATAGATGAAAAGATGGATGAGAAGTTGACAGAAAAGTTTACAGTAATAAGGGAGGACATCTTGCTTGCATTTCAAGGCATGGCGATATGTATTGAACGCCTTGACGAAAGAATGGAGGATCTCACTCAAAATAATACTAAATTGGATGCAAAAATACTAGAGACTGAGAATGTGGTGGATAAAATTGATTATGATTTGACATTAGTACAATATCATGAAATGGAGTTTGCTGTGCGGATTAGGGGCCTTAAGGAGAATTTGAAGGAAGATTTGAAAAAATTAGTTTCTGTTGCTCTCGAAGACGTGCTGGGAAGGCCAGCTGAAGGAATTGCAGAAGATATAGACAAAATTTTCCGTGTTAACTCCTGGATTGCGAGACAAAGGAAATTACCTAGAGATGTGGTTGTTTATTTTACAAAGAGAGCAATCAGGAATGAAGTTATTCAAGTCTCTTACAATACTAAGCTTGTGATTGAAGACCAAGAAGTTTTGGTTTTAAAAGAGATTCCTCCAAAAATTCTAAGGAAACGAAAGGAATTTGCATTTCTGGCACAGGAGCTTAAGCGACGTGATATCAGGTTCAGATGGGAGATCCCAGTGGGTATGGTGGTAATGTTTGAAGATACAAGATACCGTCTTGCTACAGTGCTGCAAGCACGTGATTTTTATAATAATGTTTTAAAAGCAACCCCCATACCACTTCTGGAATCAACAAAGGAGGGAAAGTCTTATGATGCCGAAGCAACACAGATAGATGAGACTGCAGCAGGAGCGACCCAAATTTCCACAGTATCAGAAGAAGTAAAAGATCAGAGGATTACGCGTGCTGCTTCGAGACGTGTCAGACGTGAACAAGAGAAGGACCAGCAGAATGTTGTGGAACCTTCAAAGTGTACCTATAGCCAAGCGGTGGGAGGAGCGCGGCCTAAAAATGTAAAAGGGATTCTGGAAGACGCGCTTCAAAAGCTTCGGGTTGCCAGAAATGGCGACTAAGTTCTTAACTTGGAATGTCAATGGATTAAATTCACCACAGAAGAGAAAGAAAATTTTTCAATATTTAAAGCAATTTAAGACTGATGTTATTTGCTTACAAGAAACACATATTAGAGCTATGGACCAAAAGTATTTATCATATTCAAGATTAGGTACGCAATTTATTGCTTCTGCAGTTAACAAGAAAAATGGAGTGGTTATTTATGTTAAGAATACAATTACAGCAGAGTTAATTGAAGCAGACCAACAAGGAAGATATGTTATTGTGGACTTGTTATTAGAAGGTAAAAAAACTCTTTTGGTTGGATTATATGCGCCCAATCAACAGCAAGCTGATTTTTACAGCTTATTACACAGCAGGATTACTCAATTGGATTACAAATCTTTTATTTTTATGGGAGACTGGAATGGTGTTTTGAACGTACAAATGGATAAGAGTGGATCTTACAGAAGTACCCCAAGTCATGCCAAACTGCCTAAATCTTTTTTTGAGATGATGGATGAAATGGATTTACATGATGTTTGGAGGGAAAGGAATTCACAAGAGAGGGACTACACTTTTTTTTCTGATAGACATCAATCTTTTTCTAGGATTGATTTTATATTATTGTCTAATGATCTTTTTTTTAGAACTAAGAGGATAAAGATTTGTTCAAAGACTATGTCTGATCACAGCCCAGTCTGGTTAGAGATTGGAAAAGATAGTAGAGAACGACGTTCCTGGCGTTTAAATGAGAATTTGTTCAGAAATCAGAAAAATGTGGAAGAGTGTAAAAAACAGATGAAGATTTTTTTTGAAACAAATATGCACAAGGGTACTTCTATGGAAATGGTGTGGGATGCTAGTAAGGCGTATATGAGAGGTGTGCTGATATATCTTAACAATAAATATAGACGTAATTTGGAATCTAGGAGGAAAGAACTAGAAACAGAGATTAAGGAGAAAGAAAAGGCTTTAATTTTGAATCCATCGGATGTGAAGATCAAAGAGACTATTAAGTTATTAAGAGGACAATTTGACAAGTTAATGGCTGACCAGGTGGCAACTAATTTACGGTTTGCAAGGCATAATACTTTTTGCAATGCCAATAAACCAGGCAGATGGTTAGCTTATATGTTAAGAAAGAAGCAAAGGGCTTCTAATATAGACAAAATAGAACATAAGGGAAAGATTGTGTATCAACAGAATCTTATCAAGGAAACTTTTGTTGATTTTTTTTCTAAACTATATGCTAGTGACAAGATTAATGAAATGGACATTGACTTATATTTAAAAGACTTTAGCATCCCGGTTCTCACGCAAGAGCAAAAAGAAGAAATGAATCAGTTGATAACTGAGGAAGAAATATATTTGGCAATTAAGCAGTTAAAAGTAGGTAAAGCGCCAGGCACCGATGGTTTGACTGCTGCGTATTATAAAAATTTACAGTTTGAGATGATAAAGCCATTAAAGGAATTATTTCAGACAATTCAAAAAGGGGGAGGAGTGCCTCCGTCTTGGAAAACTGCTTTTATTTCTTTAATTCCGAAAGAAGATCAGGATGTTACTCAAGCAAGAAATTATAGGCCAATATCACTTTTGAATACGGACTACAAGATATTTGCTAAGGTTTTAGCTAGTAGACTGATGAGGGTATTGCAACAGGTAATTCATGGTGACCAAACAGGCTTTATAAGTGGTAGACAAATGAAAAATAATGTGAGACATATAGTTGATTTGTTGGAATTTTTGGAAAGGAATAACCAGATCTCTGCAGCATTGATCTTTTTGGATGCCGAAAAAGCCTTTGATCAATTGGATTGGAAATTTTTGCTGAAAGTATTAGATAAAATGAATTTTGGGGATGAATTTTTACAACCAATTAGGGCAATATATCAGAAGCAAACAGCTCGAATAATTGTTAATAATAGTTTGACTGAAATGTGTAATATTGAAAAGGGTACGAGGCAGGGTTATCACCTTTATTATTTGTCTTAACGTTGGAGATATTACTGATTAAAATACGGAATTTGGAAACAATTAAGGGAATTCAAATAAGAGATCAGGATTATAAATTGAGAGCGTTTGCGGATGATCTGGTTATTACGTTGACAAATCCAGAAAATTCTGTTATGGAATTGATGGAGTTAATATCGCAATATGGGAAAGTTTCTGGATTCAAGATTAACATACAAAAAACTAAAATCTTATCTAAAAATATGACAGCATTACAAAAGACAGCTTTAGAAAGCTTAACTGGATTTGAAATTGTTGAAAGGGTTAAATATTTGGGGGTATATTTAACACCCTCAAATGTTAAACTATACAAAAATAATTATGAAAAGTTATGGAATAAAGTGCAAAAAGAATTGGATAGTTGGAAAAAATTACAATTGTCATTATTGGGAAGAATTGCAGCAGTAAAAATGAATGTTCTGCCAAAATTCTTATTTTTGTTTCAAATGATACCCATTCTTAAAAAGGATTCAAATTTGGAGGAATGGCAGAAGGGTATTAATAAATTTGTCTGGGCAGGGAAAAGGCCACGGGTTAAATTTAAAATTATGCAGGATACGCGTGAAAGAGGTGGTTTAAGAATGCCCAATTTTAAATTATATTATGAAGCTGCTGCATTATCAGCTATAAGTGATTGGATTAATTTGACACAAGGGAGATTGTTAAATCTTGAAGGCCATGATTTGTTATTTGGTTGGCATGCATACTTATTGTACGATAAAAAGGTAGACAACGTGTTTAAAATGCATATTTTGAGGTATGCTTTTTTGCGAGTTTGGAAAAAGCATAGACAAAAGTTAAATTATAAGATACCGTTATGGGAAATACCCAAACACGCAATAGAGAATATAAATGTTGGATTTAAACATGATGTGATTACATATAAGGAAATTTTGAGTGTGGAGAGGAATGTGTGGAGTCTGAAGTCATATAATCTCTTACGAGAAAAAAAGATAGTACAAACTTGGTTTCAATATGGACAATTACAAGCTAGGTGGAAAGAGGATCAGAAGATTGGTTTTTTAACGGATGATGAAAATTTGGTAAAACAAATTAGAAATCAGGGACCAGCGCACATCAAACGGATATATCTTGCATTGATAGAGATTGATTCAGAAACAGAAATTGTTAAGGACTGCATGATAAAATGGGCACAGAATATTCAGGAAGTTATTACAATGGACACTTGGGAAAAGATTTGGATTAGAAATGTGAAATTTACGCAAGCTCAAAACTTAAGAGAGAATTTTTATAAAATGTTTTATAGGTGGCATTTGGATCCTAGAAAGTTAGCAAGTATGTATCCGAATTATCAACCTAAATGTTGGAGATGTGGTGATCAAGATGCAACGTATTTTCATATATGGTGGACTTGTAAAAAGATCAAAGCATTTTGGATTAAGATTTGGTGGAATATGCAGAAGATATTTAAGAGAAGCATAAAGTTTTGTCCGCAGTTGTTTTTATTGGGCATTATTACTGACACTATTGTGCTGGACATTAATTTGATGTTGAACTTAATTACGGCAGCGAGACTTTTAATAGGGCAATATTGGAAGAAGGAAGAATTGCCGACTATAGAGGAATGGACTTTAAAAGTTTCCAACCTGGCGGAAATGGCGAAGATTTCAGCATATTTGAAAGACCATTCACAACAACGATATATTGTGGAGTGGAAGAAATGGATTGAATACATCCAGAATAAATATGGGACTAAAAAGTTTCATCTAGCATTTGAATAAGTATATTGCTTGTAGTCAATTTATAAGAGCTAAAGTGCGAGAGATTTAATAGTTTATTGTTGTTAGTTTATGGGAGTTTATGATTGGTTATTTTATTTTTATACCTTGTATCTAGCTCTGGGAAGTCTGGGGGGGGAGGGGGGAAGGGGAGGGTGAGGGGGTGGGATAGGGTTGGGAAGGGTTGGGGGATGGGATGTAATAATTAAAATGTACTGAAAAACTTTTTAATAAAAAAAAAAAAAAAAAGAATGAACTCATTCCAAATAAACCCAGAAGATCATATCCAGGCATATCAATTGGATCTACCCAGTTGGAGTCGAAGAGTGAGCAGACCAGAGTGACTTTATCCACTGTCAGCTCGTCAAGGTAGATCAGACCAGGAAACCAAAGTGACTTTTATTATAAGATTATAGTAACCAAATCTTGCAAAGCTGAATGTGCTTCTCCCCTCCCTCTCTTTAGTTTCATGAGACTAGGAAGGATCTTGTCTCTTACTAATGTTACAGTTCTGGCCCAGGTTCAGATTTCATTTATTGACATTCTCTTCATTGTGGCTCTTCCTCCTGTTCCTTAAATCTTCTGCTCATTACATCCACCAGATGACTTAATTACTCTTCAAAGTGGTTCTATAGATCAGGGGTGTCAAACTGCTGGCCCATTTTAATCTACACTGAGATTATGGCACATGTAAAATTGGTCAGGGCAGTGCTAAAAAAAACTCAAGCAGCCCAACTGTATGCCAAACTCTCCAGATGTGAATTTCACAAAAATAAAATTGACTATCTAGAGCAGGGCTTTTCAAGCTTTTCACAGATTGTACCAGGTTTAGGACATGACAATATTTGAGTACCACCATTGCTTAGTAAGGTGTCAAAAACTTGATGAGTAAAAAAAAAGGGGAGGATTTTGGGCTTTACTAGTTAGATTCATTTGTTGTTATAGAAATGGTTAGTTTATAATATAAAGGAAAAATAAAAAGTTGAGGTTCAATGTTAATGCTACTTTAGTTTGCAAAAGGTTCTTGTTGTGTCTGGATGGCCATGTGACAGAGACTCAGAGACAATGTATATTAATACTTCTTTATTGACTACAACATGGCAGATCTGCCCCCACCTTGTAGGTACCCTCTTATATATGTTTCCCATCCACCTGAAGTCAGCCAACCCGATCTCTCAGATCTCCCGCCAGACAGGTATCACCCAACCCGGTGACCTCAAATTCCCACCGGACAGGTTGACCAATCAGGTCCCCTGGCTGCTACCCTCCCGGTGGACAGGTGACCTACATAACACCCCTTCCCCCCCAATGTGAGCACAACTAACTACTTTGATCTCTGTTTATTCCTTGGCTCTTCTGATCACCATTCCTATCTCACATAATTTTTCAGGTATGCTGGAGTTTTGTGAGCCCTGGTTGGGTATCTTCCAGGTGGTGTGACTGACCTTGTTGCCCCACCTTGGGCCTCTACATTTGGTGTTGACTGGCTTCCACCTTGCTGCTGTCCCCCTAACTCTGGGACTGAGGTATGCTCCCTTGTCACTGTCCTGTTGTCTGTATCTGTTACCGTCAGGCCTATTGTTGGTGACTTTGCTGGCCTTGTTCGGTTGTTCAGCTGACCCTGATGTAGTAGGCTGGTATGTCTGCACTGGTGGAGTTTGCACCTGGAATGGTGCGATGTTTATGTCTCAGTGTTGTTGTTGGGCCTCGTTATATAACTGAGGGATATTCTCTGGCGCTCTTTTCCTCAGCTGGTCGATGTGTCTCCTAACATGACGCTCCCCTTCCCCCTCAATGATGTAAGATAAGAGGCTGATTTTGTCCACAACAACCCCTTCTGTCCACTTCTCTCCCATGCCATAGTTCCTCGCCCACACTAAGTCCCCTACAGCCAATGAACTGGCAGAAGTGTCCTGTTCAGTCTCGGCTGCCGCTATATCTGGGTGGAGTCTGTCTAGTTTGGTTATCAGTCTCCTTCCCCACCTCATTTCAGCTGGGCTTTTCCCCGTTGCTGTGCACGGTGTGATGTGTTGCACTATGTAGGGAAATTATTGCAGGCTGCAGCCATTAGAATAAGCGCAGCTGAAACAATTGTTTTTCAGTCTCCTGAAGATGAGCCATAATGAAACCACCTGTTCAGCACAAGGTCAATCAGTTAATTGTTAGCTATTAAAATGCAGCTGACATAACCAAGCCAGGGGAATATCATGCAGGTTCAGAACCAATGGGAAAGTAGGATTTTTTTGTTGTACACGAGCTCAATCCAATGAGTGAATTTCCTTGTAAATAAAAGGGAGCTTTGGACATTGCTCTGGGCTCTCATTCCGAGGAAGGAAAGACTCTGTCTTATTTTCATGAGAGAACCCCACAGCGCTAGTAAAAATTGAGCCAGTCTCTGATGCCAATCCCCAGCAATGATTCTGCACAGTGCCTCCTTGGTAGATCTCACGTTCTTCTCAGCAAGACCGTTACTGGATGGGTGGAAAGGTGCCGCCATTGTGTGCCTAATCAAGTTGGCCTTGAGGAAGTCCTGAAATTCAGTAGAGGTGAATTGAGGCCCATTATCAGAAACAATCATCAGGTAACCCGTGTGTGGCAAAGAGTCCCCTCAGCACCTGTATGGTCATGTAAGACGTCATGCTCTTTACAGGCACCACCTCTAACCATCTAGAATAGCTGTCTACCACAACCAAAAATGTTTGTCCTTGGAATGGTCCTGCGTAATCTATGTGCACTCTGGACCATGGGTTGTGTGTTGCCTCCCACCTATGTACCGGTGCGTGTGCTTGTTCGGGTCTGGACCTTTGACATTGATAGCATCCCGCTACTAGTTCCTCAATGGCTTTATCTAGTCCTGGCCACCACAGGTAACTACGTGCCAAGGCTTTCATGCGCACTATTCCCTGGTGCCCTTCATGCAATTCCCTAATGACATTTCCTCTTAATTTTTCTGGCACTATCACTCTGTTTCCCCATAGGAGGCATCCCTTGTGAGAGGACATCTCATTCCTTCTCACAAAGTATGCCTGGAATTGTGGCCCTGGAATCTTTTCTTGCCACCCACATTGGACCCATATTGCCACTCTACATAGTATTGGGTCACTGCCAGTGGCGTTGGCAATGTCTTTTGCCATTAGGGGACATTCAGGGAGTTCTTGTAATGCCATGATTTGCCCCGCTGGTGCTGGGTCTTGTTCCGTTTCTGTTAATGGTAGCCTGCTTAAAGCATCTGCATGACCCATATCCTTACCTGGTCTGTATACAATTGTAAATGTGTAAGCAGAGAGGAATATTGACCATCTTAACATCCTTGGGGACATTATTTGTGGGTTTTGTCTATCAGTGGTGAATAGCCCCAGAAGGGGTTTGTGGTCCGTGAATATGGTAAACCTTCTCCCATATAGGTAATCGTGGAATTTTTTAACTCCTGCCACAATTGCTAATGCCTCTTTGTCAATTTGGGCATAATTCCTTTCAGCCTTGGACAGGGTTCTGGAATAGTATGCAATGGGTTTTTGCTCCCCATTGTTTTCCAGATGGCTGATTACTGCCCCCGCTCCATAAGGAGATGTGTCACATGCTAAGCATATAGGCTTATCTTCAATGAAATGTGTAACTGTTGAATTACTAGAGAGTATCTCTTTTAAATTTTCAAAGCTTCTATTGTGTTGTTCCTGCAACGTCCAAAGGGCTTTCTTATCCAGCAACCTATCCAATGGTTCTGCTATTGTGGATTTGTGTGGCAGAAATGTATGGTAGAAATTAATTAGCCCCCAAAATGCTTGTAGCTCCACCTTATTTTTGGGTGCTGGGGCAGATTTGATTGCTTTGATTTTTTCCTCTGTTGTATTTCCCTAATGTTCCATCGAAAACGTCTGCAAAACTTTTGCAGACAGCATCGAGGTTTTTATGTTGTACTGAGTTTATTCCCCCAACCCATATTCCCAGCGGTTCGAACCAGTTTAATCTTATTAAGCTGGCCCTCTGTCCTTCTGTCACCAATAGTTCTAATTGCACCTTAAATTTTTTGAAACAAACTTCGATGGTGGCCGACCCTATTATTTTTATGGGTGCCCTTTGGAATCCGCTAGCTGGATGGGGGTGCTTTTAATGTGGATGTGGCGACCGCTCCTTTCTTGTATTCAAGCCAGTGTTTTCCCCGAGATTATGGAGACTGATGCTCCTGAATCGATCTCCATCTTGCAGGGGATGCCCTGCAGACAGACATCAATTCTGAGTTTTGGGCTTAGCAACTAGTTAACGGAGCCTACCCTTCCCTGGTCAGAGGTGCATGTCTGTGGCTTCCGGGTCTCAGTGCCACTATTAAGGGGGGTTACCTTACCTGGGCCCCAGGCCTCAATGTCACTGAGGTTGTTCCGCGGTTTGCTCCTGCAGATCACTTGGATGTGGCCGGTCTTGCCGCAATTCCTGCATTTGGCTTTTCGGAACCGTCACTCAGCTCTGGGATGATTTCCCCCGCAGCTGCCGCACTTTAGCTCTGTGTCTTTGTGCCTGTTTCCTCCGTCCTTCTGCATTCTGGTTGCTGGCATCGGGGGCGGTCTCCTGTACCGATTGGGGTTGTCGCGATCTGATGGCAGCTCTCTCAACCTTTTGGGTGACTGCATCGATGTCGGTTTTGAATTCGTAATCCACCTCTCCACTGTCCACAAGGCTCCCGTGATGAATTGATCCACCTGTGCCATTGCTGTTGTGGGGGGGTTCTCATTGGCTGGTTGCTTCGTATGTTAGCAGCTCGTCCAATACCTTTTGCAGTGTCCCCGTGGGTTTGGCGATTATCCGGTTTTGCAATTGCTCGTCTCTGAGCCTCACCTCCAAATTATTGTATTTGCACTGGAGTGTGGCTTCTCTCACAGCAGCCACAAAGTCTGTTATGCTAGGTATTGGTGGTATGCATATCACCAGTTGAAAAGTCCTGATCTAGGATATTGCATTTCCCACAAAGGAATAGAAATGGATCCTGAGAAAGTGAAGGCAGTGTTCTTCCCTGTACCCAGAAGCAACTACAAAGCCTCTTGTAGTTCACAAACTTTTACTGCCAATTCATCCCATTATTTGCCCATATTGCTCATCCTATCACCAATCTACTAAAGATGAAAAGGGAGGGGAAACCCAAAACTAGCCAGCTGCTGAAATGTACAATGGAATGTCAAGCAGCATTCAAAAAACTCAAACACCTATTCACGGTGGAAAACACTGAAACACCCAGGTCCCAATGCCCACTTTGTCATTCAAGAAGACGCTGGTGATGTTGCAGTGGGGATAGTGTTACTGCAGAAAATTGAGTAGGGGGTCCTGCAGCCATGTTCCTATACTTCCCAAAAACTTACCAAGACTGAATGCATGTGGGCAGTTTGGGAAAAGGAAGCATACTCCTAACACGGAGGGATTTCTTGGAAGGTGTTTGGACCCCTTTTGAAGTATGGACTGACCATAAAAATTTAGAAGCCCTAAAAAAATCCCAGAGATTATCACCCAAGCAAGTCCATTGGGCTCAATACTTTAACTGGTTCAATTTTACACTGTGATATCTCCCTGGGGGGAAGAGCCTCCTGGAAGATACCTTATCTAAGCTGCCACAATATAACACTTCAAAACCAGAGGTAACTGGTGACTCCATTCACCACCATAGCCCAAGCTAAACTGAAATCCCAGATAGCAGAGGACTTCAGGGGTGCTCTGAAAGTGGCACTGGAGGAGGACGAGTGGTTCCAAACCCATAAGAGTGAATGCACTATACAAGACAGTTTGGCTTGGCTTGGAGCCAAATTGTACATTCTGGAAAGCCAATGACTGATAGTTTTACAGAAAAGCCACAATTCAAAAATAGTGGGACATTTCAGCTTTTTCAAAACCTTGCAAAACCTTAGATTGGTGGCCATCACTAAAAAAGGGCATCTATCTAGTTGCTCTATTTGTGCCTCTGCCAAAAGACAACAAGGAAAAACACCAAGACTTCTTCAGCTGGTGGAAGAGCCTACAGTAAAACCCCATGGAAGGAGATTTCAATGGACTTTATAGTTAAACTACATGAAAGCTCAGGAAACACAGTAATTTGAATGATAACTGATTTATTCTCCAAACAAGTGCAGTTTGTGCCCTGTGAAAAATTCTCCTCTACTTGTACTCTAGCCAATTTGTTTGTGTAGCACATCTATAGGTTACACAGAGCCCCAGAGAGAATAATCTCAGATCACGAAGTTTAATTCACTTCACGAATTTTTAAAACCTTTGGGGACCACTCAGGGGCTCAGCTCCTCACATCATCCAGAAACAAATGGGGGCTGTGAACACACAATTGGGATCCAGAAGCAGTATCTCAGGAGTTACATTAATTACCACCAGGATAATCGGGTGGACTTTCTTCCTTTTGCTGAGATCACTTACAACAACTCAGTACACAGTAGTACTGGTTTCACTCCTTTTAAAGAGGCCACAGGGCCAGACTTGGTATCTATTCCTGAATTGCCTCAAATTACCACGTCAACCAAAGTGGGTTACCCAACTGCAAAATACTGATTGTAAGGAAAACATTAGAGAAGGCAAGGGGAAGCGTATAAAAAAACAAGCCAACAAAAGGCATGTGAAACCAAAAGACTTTAAAGTTGGAAACAAGGTCTATTTGTCTACCAAGTACTTAAAATCTAGACAATCTTCCAAAAACATGACTCTAAATATGTTGGCCCTTTTCCTGTAAAAAGAGTGATTAATCCAGTAACTGTTGAACTTGAATTGCCAAAGATCCTTAGACACATGCATCTAGTATTTCACTATAGCCTTCTGAAACCAGAGAGCACATTGTCCTTATGCCCAGGATCACAACCACCTCCTGATCCCATCATGATCAAAGAAGAGGAGCATTTTGAAGTTAAAGGCATTTTAGACTCTTGCACACATTGAGGGAAAACTCAATATTTAATAATATGGAAAGACTTCCCTGCCTCAGAAATTGAATAGATTGATTCCAAGCATATTAAAGCATCCAAACTGCTTAGAAAATGTCATGAACACTATCCAGATAAGTCTCAATGACCACCTGATTAACTGTGCTCTTTCTGTATGGGCCTCCCCCTCCTTTCCTCTTTGCTTTACAGAAATACCATCTCTGTCAAGGGGACAGTGTGTCGGGTCTGCCATCTTCGGCTTGGTGCCTTGCTGGCATTCTGCCACAAAGACCAGGGGAGAGGGTTACGGGGAACAAACGGGCAATAAACATGTAAGGGGATGCAATGGGAAACAGGGAGGGGGGAATGACAGAGGGAAACTCTGAACCAGTTTGTGCCAGCACTCAAGGCCATGCACCCTGAGAATGGAATTTGGAGTACCCCAAACATCTCAGTGTTCTCAAAACACTTAAGTGACACTTCATTGACTGGGAAAGGACTGATCATGGAAAGAGGGCTGGGATGAGAGGAAATAGTTTGTATCTTTTCAGCACAGGAAATTTAGTTCTAGCCTGACTTTACTGTAACCAACATCTTTTAGTAAAAGAACCTGTAACTTCACTCAAATGGAGTCAAGGGTCTTTCTTTCCTAAGGAATTGGATTGGGGCAGGTCTGCCATTTACTTTAAACCAAGAACATGGCATTCTATGGTCTCTTCCATGCAGTGTTCTTGTGACTTGCCTTTTTTTGACTAAGTCTTTCCTGTTTTTGATTAAGTCAGGGATAGATGTTTGTCTTATTCCTTCTTTGAAACTTCGAAGAAAAATTCTGTCAGCTTCATACATGAAAAGAACAAGAAAACATGCTTGGTAGGGTTTCCCATCATTGTTACTTCATCCCCTCTGAAGACTCTGCTTTCAAAAGGCAGTATCTGCAGTTGTTTCTTGGTTGACTGTATGATATTAGACACCAACTTTTTAAATTCATTCCTCTATTTTATTTAACTCAGATGCAATCTGATGTGTTTTGTGAGTATCATTTATACCAATATGATTTGCAATTAAATAATTGTCAGAGGATTTGATTAATGTCATCTGTTATTCTGTTACATCCCTGATCCTCCTTCTAACAGAAGGTGTACTTCTCCTGAGTCTTCAGAGAAGGGCGGGATATAAATGGGATTAAAATAAAAATAAATTAAAAAATGTACTTCTTTGAGTATTCTAACTTTCCATTGCCACTGTAAGCCCACCCTTCTCTTCCCTTCCCCTCCCTCTTCCAGAGAGCTAAGACTTCATAAATGTGTCCAACATACAAAAAATTGAGTCTGTTATTTGGGCCTCAACTTGTGTGTTCAATGATCCATTTGTGTCAACTATTCACTTGGTGAATCCAGAAAAAGAAACTCTGGGACATCATTTTACCAAGAGTATAAAACTTTATTGAATAAACCACATTGGCACAAAGGCAACAATAACCAACCAATCAAACAGCCCAAAACCAGACCATGACTCAGAAACATCCAGACAAATAACACCGACACCAATTTAAAGGCCAGTGCTCTGACAGACGAGGACAATTCATAGCACACTGAAGATGTCCTCCCTAATGGAGACTAAACATTTGCAGCCAAATTTCCAACCTCAGATCAAACCAATAGCCTAGCTACTAACCCAAGCTACTAATATTCAAACACATCTCAATCAAACCAACAGCCGCACATTGGCGCAGAAGAAGTGAAACTCTGGATTTCCCGTGCCAGCATAAAAGCAAGTATAATTAATTCTCCCTCTCCCTACGAACCACCCACAGGCCATTATATCCACCAATCACTTCTGTTCATTTTGTTATGAGAACCTGCCGGCCATGCTGGGACATCTGCTCGGTGTGTCCTTGAGATGGAAGCAATGTCTCACAAGAACCAACAGATGCTTGGATGCCATTTTCCCCCTCATCCTTGCATTTCATTCTGCCCCCCCCCCTTCCTTTCACTGTCAAGCTGTGAGTGAAGTAGAATGTAGGTGAAAGTGCGAATCAGTCTTAATAATTTGTTTGTTTTATTCTCAGTAGCCTTCTCAACATTGTAGTTCAAGAGTGTCAATACTTTCTTATTCTGCTTCCTTAAAGGCTAATCTTCAGTTCCATAATGTCACAGAAAAAAAATACTGCCTGCATGATTCTGATCTTTGCAGACATGGACTCATCCTGATATCTGAGCATGTACTCTAGCAAATGCTAATCTGGAGCCATATATTTGGACTGTGGTTATGCACTTATTTTTTATTTATTTTTATAAATGTATGCGACTGAAAATAAACCAGTGACTTTTCTGTTTGTTTTCTCACAGGATGTAGTTGGATGCTGTCTCTTGGCTTTTATTTCTTAATCTTTCTGAAAATTCAGATCCAGTTTCTTCTGCAGGGACTTGAAAGCTGATTGAAATATATGGTACAAAATATTTTCTATCTATCTTGCTTCTGGTTACTACTACTGGGTCTGTTTCATTGATCATCTTCCTTACAGAGAGTTGCTTCCTATGTCAGGACATGTTTTAGAGCATGGGCGTCAAACTCACCATGTCATGTGACATGTCGTGATGTATCACTTTTTTCACATTGCCAGAGCTGGGGTGGATGTGGCCTCCATATGATGCAACCAAGCCTGCAGGCCAGCAGTTTGACACCTGTGTTTTAGAGGATTCTTCCTTTGATCTGATAAATCTTAGAGCAGCTGTGGTGTGGCCCAATCATTTGACTTTTTCTTTTAAAAATTACTAGAACCTTGCAGTTGCAAATTCATGTCAGGTGGTATTCTTGCTTAAAAGCCAAACAGGCCACATTGCATTGCAGATTATGGTTGAAGGCCTTTGTCATGTGTAATGTTAGAGTGATGTCTTAATTTTTGTTTTCTAAATTCAACAAGTTAGCCAAGAGCAAACAGCTTATTTAAAGGGAATATTTGATAAAGATTACTTATATTCCAAAAATCCTTTTGTCTTTTGAAGCCTTATAGTCAGCAGTTTATTACATATACAATCCTCCCAACCATTTAAACGAGGCAAGGAAGTTATGTTTTGGGGCCCACAAATGATTTGCATAATACTTTTTTGCACACGCTTCCATTCCTTGCTTCCACTAAACTCCTAGACTAACTTGATTCTCACTGCCAAACTGGAATTTCCCACTAGCTTTTTCTTACAAAGACATTGCTCATGTAACTCCCAACTAATTCATAACAATATTGTGTGCTGATATGCATAGTTTTGAAGGTTTCATTTTTGTTATGCTCAATATTCTTTTATATTGGGAGGTAATTGTTAAATAGCGGGTTCTTTGGCGCAGGAATGAAGACAAGGTAGCTGAGTACAGGGAAACTCATATTTTATTTCGTGCAGAATCTGTACTGAGCAAATGGCTGCAACTAGCCACAATATATAGTCTAGCCCTTAGGCAGCAGCCAATAGGTTTGAAACAACCATTGCCACCTAGGGATAGCCAATTGTAGCGCTGGAGACTTGTAGTCTGGGTTGCTGGAGAGCCGTTAGCTGCTCCAGCAACCCATGTGGTATTACTATGAGCCCAGTATATAATAGTAATTATCTCTCCAGAACCTAATATCTCTAACTGGACCACAATTCATTTTATTTAAAACCTAACTAAACGTCTTTCCTCCATTACATCTGACAACAGAACAAAGTCATCATGAACAAACACTTTTGTTTAGTTACATCTAATAACAGAACAAAACCTGCTATTGTTTCTCACTTTACCTCATTCCCAGCTCATGAAAGAGACTGGATTGAGCTTCTCTTTAGCGCAATATTTTCTTCCTTATTCTGATAATATCCAAAGGCAGGATGCAGAATAGAATAGAATAGAATAGAATAGAATAGAATAGAATAGAATAGAATAGAATAGAATAGAATAGAATAGAATAGAATAGAATAGAATAGAATA
>JAKJMR010017560.1:68101-97974 GCA_024449315.1 Daboia siamensis
CTGCTCAGGCAGGAAACCCTATACCATTTCAGACAAATGGCTGTCCAGTCTCTTCTTAAAAACTTCCAGTGTTGGAGTATTCACCACTTCTGGAGGCAGGTTTTTCCACTGGTTAGTTGTTCTAACTGTCAGGAAATTTCTCCTTAGTTCTAGGTTGCTTCTCTCCTTGACTAGTTTTCATCCGTTGCTTCTTGTCCTGCTTTCAGGTGCTTTGGAGAATAGCTTGACTCCTTCTTCTTTGTGGCAGCCTCTGAGATATTGGAACACTGCTATCATGTCATTCCTCACCCTTCTCTTCATTAAACTACAGATAACCAATTCCAGCAATCGTTCCCTATATGTTTTAGCCTCCAGTCCCCCAATCATCTTTGTTGCTCTTCTCTGTACTCTTTCTAGAGTCTCGACATCTTTTTTACATCGTGGTGACCAAAACTGGATGCAATATTCCAGGTGTAGCCTTACCAAGGCATTGTAAAGTGGTATTAGTACTTCACATGATCTTGATTCTATCCCTCTGTTAATGCAGCCTAGCACTGTGTTGGCTTTTTTGGCAGCTGCAGCACACTGCTGGCTCATATTTAAGTGATTGTCCACTAGGACACCAAGATCCCTTTCACAGTTACTACTATTGAGCAAGGTACCACCTATACTATACCTGTGCATTTGATTTTTCCTGCCTAAATGTAGAACCTTACTTTTTTCACAATTGAATTTCATTTTCTTAGATAGTGCCCAGTGTTCGAGTCTGTCCAGATCCTCCTGTATCTTAAGCCTATCTTCTGGAGTATTGGCTATTCCTGCCAGCTTGGTGTTGTCTGCAAATTTGATGAGTTCCCCATCTATCCCCTCATCCAAATCATTGATGAAGATGTTGAAGAGCTGCACAAACCTCTTCTAGATTTTCCTCTTGCCTTTCCGAGTTAACTCCTTGGTCTGTCATTGAGCAAGAATTGACTTTGTAGGGAAGCATATTATCATTTGATGTATATTTAACATATGTTCTACCTTTATTTACCAATTATATAATATTTGTATGCAATCCACATGGTGAGGTTTGGGGAAACTTACAATAGAAAAAATATATTTTTAAAATCATAAGATTAAAACATCGCCTGGCCCGCACCACCTCCGCTGCCTGCATTGTGCAGCCCCGCCATATAGAGTGGGTTCTGTTGCTCCCACGGCATCAGCCGTGCCGGCTCCGGCCCCAGGGAGGGGAGCCCACCGCGAACACCCTTCGCACCTGTGACTGCAGCAGCACTGCACCCCCACCCCCCCGCCTCCTGTGGCCGCCAAGATGAGAATTCCGGCACCTTTGTTTTTAGAAAAAAAACACTGAGTAAATGTATACCTTTCACAAAAATGGTGTCAATTGTCTTTCTTTCCTAAGAATCCTAAGGATCCAGGTATGACACCAACACTATGAATTGTGTCCAAATGGTAATAGGTACCTCATAGTAGCTCTCATACAGCTCTCATGGACAAACCTGGTTGTGTCCATAACTACCTGGACTAGTCCATACTAAACTGGCCAAAGCTGTGAAATCATATTTATGGATGGCCCTATGATAACCAGATTTTGTCTAAGCCTCAAAAGGCAGTACGTGTTATGATTCAGCATCAGCCTGTGGTTCTGGCAGCTGGGTCGGATGATTCTGAAGAGGAGGAGGAGGAGGGGTTTGGAGAGCCTTTGGTGTCAGAGGGAGGTTCTGATGCACTGCAGGACACTCAGCCTGCCCCCCCCCCCCATCTTGTTCAGACTCAACCGTGTGAGCACGAGGGATTGGAAGAAGACAATCCACAGCTGGCTCTGTTCAGGGACGCTAGGAGCAGGAGGCAATCTAGCAGAGCAGAACAAAGGAAGGCAATGAGGCAACTCGGGAGAAGGCAATGAGAAGCCATGCCTTGGGACTGCTGATAAAAGGGGAAGATGTGGGAGGTGCTGGTTGCTGAAGGCAACCATTTGAAGATCTGCTAGAGTCCTGGTCTGTTATTCTTGTTTAACTCTTGTTTAACCTTTTGGTTTAAGTCTTGTTTGAACTTTTTGTTTCACTTTTGTTTGAACTCTTTGGAAATAAATTTGGTTGGGTTTTTTCCAACCACCCCAGCCTGTTGATTATAAAAAGGGGTTGTCCCTGATATTCAAACAGGGCTGGTCATAGTCTGGAACAGAAGAGTACAAAGCCCTATGCTACAATCTTTTTAAGAACTCCCAGAAATCCCAATCAGTATGGCCAGAGACATATTTATTTATTTATTTGACTTGTATGCCACCCATCTTGCCTAATCTCAAAGGCAACTGGCTTACTGCATGCAAAAGTCCTTTAACTAAGGACTTTTAACAAAAATTTAAACATTATATATTACTTCTTTTTGGAGGGCAGTAAGCAGGATACTCAAATGATCAAATGTCAGCACTATTTGGAGAATTATTATGCAGTGGTGTACAGTAAATTAAATTAAAAGCATATCCATGTTGTATAGCAGGACTGTAGGGTATTTACATTTTTTTTTTAAAAAAAGATGACTCTTCACACAGGGTTCTTGCCCTAAAGAGCTAACTCCATATCCTTGAAATCTTGCAACAAATCACCCAATAATGTTGCTGATTTCCAGATACTTTTAATTATCAAAAAGAACAAAAGCCTCCAATGTTCTTAAAACATGTATAAGCCATTAAAAAGAAACCTTTTCCAAGGAGGCAAATAAGGAAGCAATTGTCCACTCTTGCTTCTCTAACCATGTCATAAGATCATTGCCTCATAATAACTTATGGGATGAATCTGCCTTCTTTGGCTGAGTTTTCAGCACTAATCTTTCCTAGTTAGCAAAAGTTGAGACCTTCCATAGCAAAGCTTGTTCTTTTTGTTGAAATGAAAATTGACCTTATTTATTTGTTAATTGTTTCCTGCCTTTATTACTTTATAAGTCTTGTTAAGGAGATGTTCTTTTTGTATGATTAACATTGCTAAAAATTTTCAAATATGTCAAACTTGAATATAATTTGTTCTTTTTTTACAGCTTTGGTCTTTCATATTAATTTTTTTGCCTGTATTTTCATTCATTCTAATGGCCATCATTCGAATCCAATTTCCTCCAGAAGCCCAATCAAACTGTAAGTAATTGTTGATAGGCATTATAAAGATAAATCTATTCCTTTTATTCCTTAATTATTTTAACAAATATTTGTTCTAGTTTTCTAAATGCTAAAGTGGAAAGAGAGCCCTCAAATGAGGCACATTTTTCTTAATTACTATCCATCTTTAAATTTTCAAAATAATGTAGCATGAAATGAGATGTAATATGGAACTCCATTATGGCAGGTATTAGCATGGTAGTTCTTCACAAACATGGTAGAAACCTGCTAGATCCTTCAAGGAATTTCCTCCCTCACCAATCCTTTATCTGGAGGCTCAGCTAATCTCATGTACACATGTTGTACTTTGACAATAAAGGTTTTATTTATTATTATTATTTCAAGGTTTCAGAGTAAAACATTCCACCAAGAATATGGAATGACACTGCAGCTACCTGGTTTGAATGAGTGGAAAGATGCCCCCCTTTCTCTCAGGTCAGAACAGGAACATAGAACAACAGTGCTGGAAGGTACCTTGGGGGTCTTCTAGATCAACCCCTTGTTCAAAGCAGGAGCATTACAGCATCCTATTCAAATGATTGCCCTGTTTTTGAAAATCTCCAGTGATGGAGCACTCACAACTCTAGAAGCAAATTGTTCCATTGATTAATTGCTGTCACTATCAGAAAATTTCTCCTTATTTCTAGGTTGGATTTCTTTTTAACAAGCTTCTACCCATTACTTCTTGTCCTATTCTCTGGTGTTTTGGAGAATATGTCAACTTCCTCTTTATCTCTGTGACAGCCCCTCAAGTAATGGAAGACAGCTATCATGTCTCTCCTAATCCTACTCTTTCATAAACTAGACATACCTAACTCCCTCAAATGTTCATCATACAATTTGGCTTCCAACTGCTTTATCATTTTTTAAAAAAATATTACATTATTTTATCATAAAAGATAAAATACAAAACAGTAAAATAAACAAACAAAATGAAATAAAAGTATACGTTCAACTCTAACAACAACAAAGAAGAAAAATCAGTGTACAAAAAAGAAGAAAAAGTGATCAATTAAATTTAACATTTAACATGTAGGATCCACGCAGGTTGAGTACTGAATGAAAAGAAAAAGCAGTGAATTCTCCTCCCCTTTTACATAAATACATGCATGCATGCATGCATACATACATACAAGAAAAAGCAGTCAACAGGTTGAGCTAAACGTTGTTGTTAATTGCGAAGTCATGTCTGAGCCATCGCGACCCCATGGACAACGTTCCTCCAGGCCTTCCTGTCCTCTACCATCTTCTGCAGTCCATTTAAACTCACGCCTACTGCTTCAGTGACTCCATCCAGCCACCTCATTCTCTGTTGTCCCTTTCTTCTCTTGCCCTCAACCTTTCCCAGCATTAGGCTCTTCTCCAGCACCATAGTTCAAAGGCCTCAATTCATTGGCGCTCAGCCTTTCTTTCTCCAACTTTCACAGCCATACATTGCAACTGGGAAGACCATAGCCTTGACTCTATGCATATTTGTTGACAGGGTGATGTCTCTGCTTTTTAGTGTGCTTTCTAGATTTGCCATGGCTTTCCTCCCCAGGAGCAAGCGTCTTTTAATTTCTTGGCTGCAGCCCCGTCTCTGGTGAACTTGGAGCCCAGAAAAATAAAATCTGTCACTACCTCCATTTCTTCCCCATCTATTTGCAAGGAATTGAGAGGGCTGGATGTCATGATCTTGGTGTCAGAATCCATTTATATCATATTCATAAATGGAATGTTTCAAACATTATTCCATGGATTCTGCCATCTCCCGAAGAGAAGAGAATGGATGTGTATTGAACCGGTATTAGGCATTTCAAAGGGAAAGGAGAAGCCTTTTGAACTGGGGAAACAAAAGGGGGGGGCTAGCATCTGGCTTGTGTCACGGAAGAGAGCAATAAACATGAAAGGTCCTAAGTTCCTTTTTCCCACGAGAGGGATGATACGAGATAAAGGATGGGGGACTGACCAAATGGGGTTAAGGGGGGTTGAACCGGGAACTCTTTATAAGGGTTTAGTTCGTGGAATAATATTAAGTCCTGTCTCGTATTCCTACAACCAAGCATGTCATAGTAAAGATTCTTTTTGGAATAGATTTGACTCCAAGAATTTTGTCTTCCTAAGACGTGGTTTGGGGCGGGTCCTGACATTAGACAGGACTTGCACTAAAAGTCAACCTGGAAAGAGGAACCTTACTGGGGGACTTTGCAAATAAATATGATGTCTGACGATGAAGCAAGAAGGGAGGGAAGCCCCACGGAGAAGGACCCTTCCTCCCAGCCGAATTCCCAGAAACATTGGGAAGCTGAAGCATCATATTCCTCCTGGGAGGAAACAGCGGAGCAGCACGAACGAAAACCCCGGTGGTCGATGGGCGTTGGAAGGAAAAGTGAGTGGGAAAAGGCTTCGGGAGAAGTGACCCTGAGACAGAGTGACCACCAACCGGAATGGAAACAAGAGATGGAGAACTCCCTGCACGTCAGTGAGGAAGAGCGGATTCTGGAAAAAGCTATTGACTTGATGAAAACAACCCTGAGCTCACTAAGGGAGGAGAGAGCTGGAAACCGCAACCGACACAACACCTGGGGTCGCAACTGGAGGGGTAACGGAAGGGATCCAACACCTGAAACCCCAGGGCTGTCCAATGGAACAAGAGTCACTGACTCAGCAGTACCCCCCCCCAGACCCACAGACGGGGATTGAGATGAGGAGCGATACACTCTGTGGCGCAGACAACGCTCCAGTCAAAGATTCCCACCCCTGGAAGCAAAGTTCAAGGGGGAGCCATCACGACTGGGATTTTTCCTAACCCAAGTCCTCATCTACATGGAAGAGTACGGACAGGACATCCCCAGTGACAAAACGCGCATCTGAATTGTGCAATCTGCCCTGGACGGACAGCTGCAGACTGGGTGGTGAACCTGCATGACTCCAACGCCCCAGAACTCAACAACTTCAACCGATTCATGTCATCCTTGAGGCGACGATTCGAGGACCCTTTGGCTGACCGGAAGGCCTGGGAGAGAATCAAAATGGGGAGGCAGGGCAGGAGAACAGTGGCCGAATATACCCAAGAATTCCGAGCCATTGCCAGCAAGCTGAACTGGCCAGAAGACATCCTCCTCAGCCATTTTAAAGACGGTCTAAACTATGACCTGTATGACGCTTGCCTGCCTCGAGGAGACCCCTACCATCTCGACGACTGGTATGTCCTGGCAGAGGAAGTGGAAATAGACCTATTGAAGAGACAACGCAGAGGAAAACCATGGGGCCGCCTGCCACTCGAGCAAACACGTGAGGGGGAAAACCGACTGGCCACGGCTAAAAAATCAAAGGGATGTTTCAATTGTGGGAGAGAGGGCCACCGTGCTGCAGAATGTCATTCGAAAGCCCCTCCATGCAAAACAGAGGCATCATCTTCCAAAAAGCTGGGGAAGTCTCAAGGCAACACAAAAGAATCTTCCATGAAGGGGACAGAGGCTGTAGAGTCCACAATTCCTGCCAAAACCTGGGATTGGACTCCGACCTACACCGCAGGGGCGGTGGACACCTCGGAAGACAGCTCAGAGGGAGAACCATTAGTAAGTGGACGTCTTCCACCCATACTTAAGACAATGACTATATTAGCTTCCTCTGTACCTAAAGCCATTGAAATAAAGGCTCTGATAGATTCTGGCTGCATCCACTGCCTCATCAGCCCAACACTGGTGGAGGAAATGAGCATCCCAGTGAGGAGGCTAAAACAACCAATCTCCTTCAGTCAATTAGATGGATCTATAGCAGGGGGAGGACCAGCTACCCTAGCCACTCTACCAATCCACATGTCCCTGGGGTCTCATGAGGAAGACATAACGTTTATAGTGGCCCCAGGCATGGAATGCCCAATGATTTTAGGACTGGAATGGTTGAAGAAATGGAACCCCGCGATAAACTGGAGGACAGCAGAACTCAACTTCCCAAAAGGGGAACAGGAAAACATAAAACCCCCAAACACACGCCCAACCCAGAGGGAGGAGACAGCAGCAGTGGGGAAAGAGAAGGGGTTACCAGAGATACCAGAAGAATTCAGACCTGGCTGAGGTTTTCAGTGAGGAAAGAGCAGATGAGCTTCCCCCCCCCCACCGCCCCACAGACTGCACCATAGAATTCAAACCCGGGGCAAAACTCCCCAACCCAGGATATATGCCATGAGCCCAAGGGAAATGGCAGAAATGGAAAGATTCATAAAGAAAAACTTAGAAAGAGGATTTATTGAGCCTGCCAAACCCAAAGTGGCCACCCCGGTTCTGTTCAGGGAGAAGAAAGATGGTTCTTTCCGCTTGTGCGTGGATTACCGAAATCTGAATAAAATTAGTGAATGTAATCTGTACCCCCTTCCCCTAATGAAGGATATGCTATCCCACCTATCAAAAGGAAGGATTTTTCCCAAACTAGACCTGAGGGAAGCATACTACCGTATTAGGATTAAGGAAGGATACGAATGGAAGACTGCATTCAACTGCCCAATGGGGTGCTATCAATTCAAAGTATTGCCATTCGGACTGGAAGGGGCCCCCGCAGTCTTTATGTAATTAATTAATGACATGCTAAGAGAGCACCTATATAAGGGGATCCTGGTTTACCTCGATGACATCCTTATCTTCACAGAAACCAAAGAGGAACATATCAAACTAGTCAGAGCAGTCCTGAAAAAGTTGCAAGCTGCCCATTTATATGCTAAATTATCAAAGTGTGAATTCCATCAGGAAAAAATCGACTACCTGGGATATCACATTCTTCCAGCGGGCATCAAAATGGACCCTGAGAAGGTCAGGGCAGTACTAGAGTGCAGTACCCCCCGCACATGGAAGCAATTGCAAAGTTTCCTGGGGTTTGCAAATTTCTACCGCCAATTCATCCCCGCATTTGGCCAAATAGCCATGCCCCTCACAAATTTGTTGAAAACGAAGGGGGGGGGGGTCACCTGTGAAACCCAGCCAGCCTCTAAAATGGTCAATGGAATGTCAAGCAGCATTTGAGCGGCTAAAGAGACTGTTTTCTGCGGAACCTGTACTAAAACACCCAGATCCCAACAAACCTTTTGTAATACAGGCAGATGTGAGCGACGTAGCAGTCGGAGCCATATTATTACAGGAAAATGATGAGGGGGCGTTGCAACCTTGCGCATATACATCCAGGAAACTTACAGAAACTGAACAACGATGGCCAATATGGGAGAAGGAAGCATTCTCATTAAGGTGGTCATTATTAACTTGGCGCCAATTTTTGGAAGGAAATAAAATACCTTTCCAGGTCTGGACTGACCACAAAAATTTAGAAGCACTAAAAACGCCCAGGAAACTCACTCCTAAGCAAGCCCGCTGGTCCCAACACTTTCACCGATTCAATTTCACTCTCAAACATTTGCCGGGGGGGAAGAACTTCCTGGCAGATGCATTATCTTGCATGCCCCAATATAATAGCACACGGGTAACTGACTTTAAACCACTCATACCAGAACAACAACTGGCAGCACCAGTCACCACCAGGGCACAAGTAAAAATGAAGCCGAAAGTGGATAGCCAAACCGGAATAGAATTCCGAAAGTCCTTGGAAGGAGACGAATGGTTCCAGAAAAATAGGCATGTGTGCACAATTAAAGATGGGTTACCTTGGGTGGGTGAGAAGCTATACATACCTGCCACCCAGAGGACCAATTTCATGCAACTGTGCCATGATACAAAATCAGCAGGACATTTCGGGTTTGTAAAAACATTAAAGGTAAAGGTAAAGGTTCCCCCGCACATGCGTGCTAGTCGTTTCCGACTCTAGGGGCCGGTGTTCATCTCCGTTTCAAGCCGAAGAGCCAGTGCTTGTCCGAGGACTTCTCCGTGGTCATGTGGCCGGCATGACTAGATGCCAAAGGCGCACGGAATGCTGTTACCTTCCCACCGTAGTGGTCCCTATTTTTCTACTTGCATTTTTACGTGCTTTCGAACTGCTAGGTGGGCAGAAGCTGGGATGAGTAACAGGCGCTCACTCTGCTACGCGGCACTCGGGATTCGACCCGCCAAACTGCCGACCTTCTGATTGACAAGCTCAGCGTCTTAACCCACTGAACCACCGCGTCCCTCTGTAAAAACATTACACTTAACTAAAAGGCAATTTTGGTGGCCATCTATGAAAAAAGACATAGAAAGCTATGTGAGCAGTTGTCAAATTTGCTCAATGGCCAAGAGGTTACAAGGGAAATCGCCAGGACTATTACAACCGGTGGCAAATCCCTCAGCCCCATGGAAAGAAATAGCCATGGATTTTATTGTAGAACTACCAGAAAGCAACGGAAACACCGTTGTCTGGACTGTCACTGATCTATTCTCTAAGCAAGTCCATTTCATACCTTGCCCAAAAATTCCAACTGCAAAAGCATTAGCAAAACTTTTTGTACAACATATTTACAGATTGCATGGGGCACCACAACGCATCATATCTGACAGGGGGGTGCAATTTACCTCAGCATTTTGGAAGGAATTTTTATCACTGTTAGGAACTACCCAAGGACTGACATCTAGTCATCATCCTCAGGGGAATGGCCAATCGGAACGGTCTAATGCAGTACTTGAGCAATATTTAAGATGTTATATAAGTTCGGATCTACTGCCTTTTGCAGAAGTGGCATATAACAAGGCAGTTCACTCCAGCACAGGTTACACTCCTTTTCAAGTAGCCACAGGCCAAAGTTTCAACCCCATACCTGATCTAGCCCCAAAAGAACCGGTAATTCCAGAACTAAAGGAATGGATTGCTCAGTTACAATACACCTGGCCTATTGTCAGAAAAGCGTTAACAGAGGCTAGATTAGCACACAAGACACAGGCAGACAAGAAAAGAGCCAATCCCACACTGTTCAAGGTGGGAGAGATGGTATATCTGTCTACAAAATACCTTAAGTCTCTCCAACCCTGTAAAAAACTAGGACCAAAATACATTGGACCTTTTCCAATTAAAAGAATCATAAACCCAGTAACAGTTGAATTAGGACTACCTAAAAATCTTAGACGAATACACCCAATCTTTCACTGCAGTCTAATAAAGAGAGAACAACAATCTCCCCTACGAACAAAAATTCCACCACCACCACCTCCCATCATGGTGGAAGGGGAACAACATTTTGAAAGAAATTCTGGATTCCAGGAAACATCATGGAACAACCCAATATTTAGTGGCTTGGAAACACCTCCCCTCCTCCGAAAATGAATGGGTCAGCAAACGCCACGTTAAAGCACCAAAGATGCTTAAGAGATTTCATACAGAATATCTGAACAAACCGAGTTAACATTTACATTTTTTTTCTTTTCTTTTCTTCCCCTACAGATGGACACATCTTTTTTCTAAGGAGAGCGGACTGTCAGAATCCATTTATATCATATTCATAAATGGAATGTTTCAAACATTATTCCATGGATTCTGTCATCTCCTGAAGAGAAGAGAATGGATGTGTATTGAACCGGTATTAGGCATTTCAAAGGAAAGGAGAAGCCTTTTGAACTGGGGAAACAAAAGGGGGGGCTAGCATCTGGCTTGTGTCACGGAAGAGAGCAATAAACATGAAAGGTCCTAAGTTCCTTTTTCCCACGAGAGGGATGATACGAGATAAAGGATGGGGGACTGACCAAATGGGGTTAAGGGGGGTTGAACCAGGAACTCTTTATAAGGGTTTAGTTCGTGGAATAATATTAAGTCCTGTCTCATATTCCTACAACCAAGCATGTCATAGTAAAGATTCTTTTTGGAATAGATTTGACTCCAAGAATTTTGTCTTCCTAAGACGTGGTTTGGGGTGGGTCCTGACACCTGGTTTTCTTAATGTTTAGTTTCAAGCCAACTTTTGCACTCTTCTTCTTCACCTGCAACAAGAGGCTCTTTAGTTCCTCTTCACTTTCTGCCATTAGAGTGGTATCCTCTGTATAGAGCTAAACATTACACTAATCTTAAAATGCCTCTGTTAACGATATGTTATTTTTACTTTTAACTTTTACTTTGTCATACCACAGATAGGCATGCCACACAAATCTCAAATCATTATACGCTGCCTTTATAGATCTTAAGGCAGCTTTTGACATGGTTACAAGGACTAAGCTATGGGAGAAGCTGGAAGCTGCCTTAATTGATCACAAACTCCTCCATCTTTTATGTGCCTTACATACTAAAACATCCCTCAAGGTGGGGTGTAATATGTAAAGGTCTTTCTTGAGGTCAGTTGAAACTCAAAAGGGGGTTAAACAGGGGTGTATTTTGGCCCTCTTGCTCTTCAATTTTTACATAGATGATATGGTAAAATGGTTAAATAAACCAAATTACCACCCTCAAAAAATAGGTGACTGAAGCATTTCTCTACTGCTCTATGCAGATGTTGCTGTGATCCTCTCCAGGACTATAGTTGGCCTTAAAAGAGCCTTATGAGCCCTTGTCCAGTATTGCAGATATAATAAACTGGACATAAATTATGAGAAAACAAAGGTTATAGCTTTTGCAAAAAGGCCAAAACGGTACTCATGGTATTTAAATAGCCACAAAATAGAACAGGTAATCACCTTTAAGTACCTAGTAGTGGTCATCCATGCCACTGGCTCACAAAAAGTCCATGGACAATATGCGGCTGCCTCTGGCCAATGATCAGCGAATGCCATTCTTAAAATTTTTTCGCACAAAGGAAGGACACTATGTTCCAGCTGCAATTAAGCTCTTTCTGGCCAAGTTGCTAGCACAGCTTCTCTATGGGACCTTGCTTGGACCCTCAGCTTCATGTTTTACACCACTTGAAAGAGTTCAATCCAAATTTATCAGAACAATTCTCCATATACTGCACTGTGTCCCAAATGCACTTCTATGCCTGGAGACAGGATTGATAAAAGTCATAGCAAGAATCTGTATAGCTTCCTTAAACATCTGGTTAAGGCTTAATTACTTTCTGCAAGGCCTTGCTCCATTAATTCTTCAAGATAAATTCTTCTCTTCATGGATCAAGGCAGTTGAGTTCAACCTTGCCAAGCTAGGCTTTTCATCAGCCTCAATTCTCAAATTAGATTATGACCAAGCAAAACAAACCTTGTGTCAAAGGGTAGAGCACATCGAGAGGCAAGCGGACCTGGGTATAGCTCTGCTGTTTCTGGCTCCAGACTCTATCAGGTATGTGGTTACACCTGCTAGTTATCTTAGCCAATTGGAGTCAGTAAACCACCGGAAAGCATTTTCATTTGCATGGTGCCTTGTGTTTCCATGGGCCGTCCTGTATGGCAAGTATAAAAAGACACCATTGCCTGAAAGACTCTGCTACTGTGGCTCAGGAGAGGTGGAGACCATTGGACACATACTCTTTCGATGTTCCTTCTATAGAGCTATTCAGGAAAATCATATCCTCCCCATGATTGATCATTAACCCTTTTACATATCAAACATCCCTCTGTGGCTCTTTGGGCTATCCCATAAATTCCAAGGGTAGCATTATAATTTCTTTTTTTTTATTGAAAAGTTTTATACAAGTTACAATATTATCCCATCCCCAACCCACCCCTAAACCCCCCTTCCCCTCCCCCACTTCCCAAAGCTGATTACAGGGTTACAAATATATAATAACCATAATAACTAACATTAACCAACTATATAAATAACCAAATACATAATGCACTTTAACCCGCCTATAACATTACAAACAATCTAAAAGCATCCAACTTATACTAATACAATAATAATACCGTATAATATATATATTATTATAACTAATAATAAAAAAGAAAAAAGAAAAATTTAAATCATAAGAATCTAAAATTTACTCATAAGCTAAATGGAACTTTTTAGTCCCATATTTTTTCTGAATATAATCTATCCATCTTCTCCAAACCGAAATGTATCTTTCTTGTGAATGATCCTTCAAATAAGCAGAAATCTTAGCCATTTCTGCTAAATTTGACACTTTAAGCATCCATTCCTCTATAGTAGTCAGGCAGTCCTTCTTCCAATATTGCCCTACCAATAACCTCGCAGCTGTTATCAAATTCAACATCAAGTTAATTTCTTTAGTATCGCAATCTGTAATAACACCCAATAAAAATAATTGTGGGGTAAACTTTATCTTTCTCTTAAAAATCTTTTGGATGTTCCACCAAATTTTAATCCAAAAAGCTTTTATATTTCTACAAGTCCACCAAATATGAAAATAAGTAGCGTCCAAACTATCACATCTCCAAAATTTGGGCTGTAAATTGGAATACATACAAGACAGCTTTTTAGGATCCAAATGCCATCTATAAAACATTTTATAAAAATTTTCTCTTAAGTTTTGGGCTTGAGTAAATTTTACATTTCTAACCCAAATTACCTCCCAAACATCCAATGGGATCGGTTCTTGAATATTTTGAGCCCACTTTACCATGCAGTCTTTCACTAATTCCATTTCCGAATCCAATTCTATTAAAGCATTATAAATTCTCTTTATATGCGCTTGAGTTTGATCTTTAATCTGTTTTACCAAATTTTCATCCATCAGTGTCAAACCAACCTTCTGATCTAACTTCCACCTAGCTTGCAGTTGAGTATACTGAAACCAAGACTGTACGATATTTTCTTGTTAATTACATTAATTAATTAATTAATTAATTAATTAATTAATTAAGCTAATTAATTAATTAATTAAGCTAATTACCTTAATTGCCAATCATTCCCTACCAGTCTAAGTAATTGCTTATAAGAAATCATATCCAAATCCACACCCATAGATACACCCTCTATTGCGTGTCCAGGAATCCCCCAAATTGGTACTTTATAATTCAACTTATAATAATACTTTTTCCAAACACGCAATAAAGCACTTCTTAAAATATGAGATTTAAAAGCCTTGTCAACTTTTTTATCATAAATTAAATATACATGCCAGCCATATAATAAGTCCCATCCCTCAAGATAAAGTATACTTTTATTTGTTAAATTAAGCCAATCACTAACCAGTGTTAAAACCACTGCATCATAATATAATTTCAAATTAGGCACCTTAAGTCCTCCTCTTTCCCGTGTGTCTTGTAAAATCTTAAGTTTAACTCTCGGTTTTTTTGCCCGCCCAAATAAATTTATTAATACCCTTCTGCCAATCATCCAAATTAGCATCCTTTTTCAAAATAGGTATCATTTGAAACAAAAAGAGAAACTTTGGTAAAACATTCATTTTAACAGCTGCAATTTTTCCCAACAAAGATAATTGTAATTTTTTCCAATTATTTAAATCCTTTTGTACTTTTAACCATAACATCTCATAATTATTCTTATATAATTTCACATTAGAAGCTGTAATATGTACTTCCAAATATTTAACCTTTTTCACTATTTCATAATCTGTCAATTTTACTAACATTTCCTTTTCTTTCATGGTCATATTTTTAGATAATATTTTAGTCTTATTATTATTTACCTTAAAACCCAAAACTTTCCCATATTGAATTATGATTTCCATCAAATCTGTAACCGATTGAATCGGTTGGGATAATGTAACAACCAAGTCATCTGCAAATGCTCTTAACCTATAATCATTCTGCTTTATTTTTATTCCCTTTATTTTAGTTGATTCCCGAATTTTAATCAATAAAATCTCCAATGTTAAGACAAACAGTAATGGTGACAGAGGACACCCCTGTCTTGTACCTTTTTCAATTTTAAATGCATCTGTTAATCCCCCATTAATTATAATTTGCGCCGATTGTTGTTAATAGTTTGCAAAAATTTATCTCCAAAATTCATCTTATCCACAACTTTCAACAGAAATTGCTAGTTCAACTGATCAAAAGCTTTTTCAGCATCCAAAAATATCAATGCTGCAGGGACTTGGTTATTCTTATCCAAATACTCAATTAAGTTAATTATTTGTCTTACATTATATTTCATATATCTTCCAGTTATAAATCCAGACTGATCAGTATGAACCATTTGTTTCAAGACTTGCATTAATCTATTTGCCAATATTTTTGCAAAAATCTTATAGTCTGTGTTTAAAAGCGATATAGGTCTATAATTCTTAGGCTGAGTAAGATCTTGATCCTGCTTTGGGATCAATGATATAAAAGCCCTTCTCCAGGATGGAGGCACCCCCTCCAGCCTGGATATTATTAAATAATTCCTTTAGAGGTTCTACCATCTCTGCAAGTAAGGTTTTATAATAAATTGCTGTTAAGCCATCTGTACCAGGAGCCTTACCCACTTTTAACTGTTTAATTGCTAATATAATTTCCTCAGAAGTAATTAAACAATTCATCACTTCCCGTTGTTCATATGAAAGCATAGGAATATGTGCTTCCTGTAAATATTTATCTAAGGCTAGCATATAACTTTACATAAAAATCCAAAAAACCCTTTTTAATCAAATTTTGTTGATATGTTTCTTTACCCTTATATTCTATTTTCTCTATAGTACGTAACTTCTGTTTTTCCTTAATTGATAAGCTAGCCATCTACCAGGCTTATTTGCGTTACAAAAAGTATTATGTTTCGCATATCGCAAATTAGTTGCAACCTGATCCGCCATTAACATATTAAATTGCTCTTTCAACAAATTTATTGAAATCCTTAGTCTATTGTCTGATGGATTCAAAATAAAAGCTTTCTCCTTCAATTTAATCTCTTCTTCCAATTCTTTACGTTTTTGCATCTGCTTACGCCTATGACCATTATTCATATGAATCAAAATCCCCTTCATATAAGCTTTACTAGCATCCCAAACTATTTCAATCTGTGTTCCTTTATGCATGTTCAAAACAAAAAACTCTTTCAAATAATCTTTACATTTAATAATAATAATAATAAGTTGGAAGGGACCTTGGAAGTCATCTAGTCCAACCCCCTGCTAAGGCAGGAAACCCTATACCATTTCAGACAAATGGCTGTCCAGTCTCTTCTTAAAAACTTCCAGTGTTGGAGCATTCACCACTTCTGGAGGCAGGTTGTTCCACTGGTTAGTTGTTCTAACTGTCAGGAAGTTTCTACTAGGTTGCTTCTCTCCTTGATTAGTTTCCATCCATTGCTTCTTGTCCTGCTTTCAGGTGCTTTGGGGAATAGCTTGGCTCCCTCTTCTTTGTGGCAGCCCCTGAGATATTGGATATTCAGACTTTCTCTAAAAGTACATCATATCTAAATAAATTTTCATTCAATCTCCAATATCTTCTGATCCCATCTTCCCTAAGTAGCTCCATCCATACAGGACTATGATCTGACAATGTTCTAGGAAAAATCTTGACATTCTTGACCCTGGAAATAAGATCACCAGTAATTAAAAAAAATCAATTCTGGAGAACGATTGATGCCTATCTGAGAAAAAAGTAAAATCTCTGTCCTCCAAGTTTCGCTCCTGCCAAATATCTCTTAATTCCAAGTCATCTTTCAAGTCAAAAAAAACTTTAGGCAATCTAGAATAGTTAGGAGAGTTTTTAGAAGATCCCTTCTCGTCCTTGCTTAAATCCAAAACACCATTCCAATCACCCATCAAAATAACAGATTTATAATCCAATTGAGTTAATTTATCATGTAAAAACTTATAAAACTTTCTTTGCTGTTGATTAGGAGCATATAATCCAATAATGAGAATTTTCTTGCCTTGTAACAATAATTCAATAATAACGTATCTTCCCTGTGGATCAGACTCAATTAATGTAGCAGATAAGTCTCTTCTTAGATAAATAACCACCCCACTCTTTTTATTTGGAGCAGATGCTATAAAGGGTAATCCCAACGGGGAATTAATCAAGTACTTTTGATCTTTTGCACAAATATGAGTTTCTTGTAAGCAAACAATATCGTTTTTATGTTGCCTCAGGTAGTGAAATACTTTCTTTCTTTTTTGTGGTGAATTTAAGCCATTAACATTCCATGTCAAAAGCTTTATCACCATTCTTAGCGACCTGGAGCCTCTGGAACACTGCCTGAAGATCTGCAGTTGGTCTCTTCGGTCCCGCCCTTCCCACCAGCTCTGTAGTAACAGGGCCTTGTATCATAGGCCCAAAGTCCATCTTCTGTTTCAGTTGCTCCTTTTCTTTCCGTTTATGCACAGCACACATCATTCTCTGTTCTTTTGGATCACCCTTTAACAGCAAACTCTGTTCAGTAGATTCAGCCAATTGTGCTTCTCCAACAAACTGTGATGTTGCCCCTTCAACTTGTTGTTTATCTTCCAAAGTCTCTTCTGTTCTTTTAAGTAATGGAGATGGTGGTGAACCTGCTTTCAGGACATAGGTATAAAAATCTTTTGCCTTTGCAATCGTATTAAGTCTATATCGTGTCCCGGCATAGTTTACCACTATTCCAATAGGTATCTCCCCTCTGAACTGAATCTGTCGGTTTTTAAGCTCATCAGACAAAAAACCAAAATCCTTCCTTTTTCTCAACATTTTAGGAGGTATTTCTTTCAAAATTATAGTATCTTGACCTGCAATTTGAAATCTCTGTTGATAGAAGGCCTGGATGGTTGCATTTTGAAGTGACCTGTTAGAAAAATAAATCACCACATCTCTAGGTAAATATTTCTGCCTCACAATCCAGGAATTGACCCTGAAAATTTTATCCATCTCCCTTAGCTCAGGGGTGTCAAAATCAATTTCATTGAGGGCCGCATCAGCATTGCGGTTGCCCTCAGGGGGCCGGGTGGGTATGGCCTGGGTGGGTGTGGCCTACTGGGTGGGCGTGGCTAGAGTGCATATGGCCTACTGGGTGGGCGTGGCCAGCTCTACATCGTTTGCATCAAGGGTGCCTATGGGGGCCTGGGCAGGAGTGGGACAGATCTGAGGGTCTCTGGCAGAAGGAGGGTCTCTGGGCCAGGGCCAAGGCAGTGGGGGCTGTTCCCTCACTGTTTCCAGGATGGCTTCGCGGGCCGCATGAAACCACTTTGCGGGCCGGATCCGGCCCCCGGGCCTTGTGTTTGACATGTCTGCCTTAGCTCCTTAGGATCCTATCCCAAGATGGGAGCTATAACTTTGATCACCTCCTCTTGTAAATCCTCTCAAGGGTTTTCTTTCAACCCCCTTATTCTCAAAGCAAATTCCATATCTCTATATTGTGAAATAATCACCTCATCTTCAGTTTTATCAATTTTATTTTCTGCTTTAGCAATTCTATTTTCAAGTTTTTCACTATTTTCCACAACCTCATCCACACGATCATCTAAACGTTCAATATGTGCAGCCAGCCCTTGAAGTGCAAGCAAAATGTCTTCTCTCATCTCTCTATTTTTACACTCAAGAAGATCAGCCACCTCTTCCTTTATTTGTTGAGCCGTTTGTTGTGCCTGAAGCTTCTAAGCATCCTGCAAGTCTTTAAGTGTAAGTGCTGGTGGTGGAGGAGAGGGTGGAGGAGATATGGGTTTTGAAGTGGATTGCATTGCAGGCTGTGTTACTGGAGAGGAAATTAAAGTTTTAGAAACAACAGATAATAGATAAATATTTTTTTCACTAATTCCCATGGCTGTGTCCTTTTATTTCATCTTTTTCAGGTTACCTGGCCCCTCGGAATCTTCCCAGCACAGGTTTCTTGCCATTTCTCCAAACTGTGCTTTGCAGTTCTGATGCCACATGCAAAAGTGCACCATATACTCCTGAAGATCTTTTGCCCAAGTTGAATATTTCACTTAAAAGCAGGTAAAAAAGTTTCCTTGGCTTCCTACATCTGCTATATTATATATGGTTGTGCTAATTAAAGTGATGAACCATGGAGACCACTGGCCTAGTCCCCACTGAAGGAATCATCCTCTCATGGATGTTTAACATCAGATTCACATGCTCTTTTCTAAGAAGAGAACTTTTCTTCCTGTGGGAGCATTCAGTTACATGAGATCTTTTAGAAGTGCCCTCTGTCAAAGAAATCCAGAGTAAGATTTTTGAGGTCCACATTTTCTTAAAAGGCACAGAGCAATTTGAAACCAGGCAGGGTCAAACACAGAGGGGACTCCCACTAAGGATTTGATCCCTTTAAAACTTTGTTGCGATTTTAAATATGTTAATATGGACTGTTATATATTAAATGTTATACTGTTATACTGTTATTTATTAAGGTTATACAACGATAAAGTGTAAATAGTTATGAGGTAAAGAAGGGACAGAAACAAGCGGCAGCTTTTGACAGCTGTCAAAAGCTGCCGAGAGTTAATACACAGGCGCGGCGGCTTGACAGCTCTCAGCTGTCAAAGCAGCCGATGAACTGCACAGGCACGGCAATCCATGACAGCTCCAGGCTGTCAAAGCCAGCCACCACCGATTGGTCCTAGCTCGGCAGCGGGAAACAGGTGCTGTACGGATTGGCTACCAGCCCACCAGCTGGGGTATAAAAGTAGGCGCATCTATTCTGTCAGCTGCCTGGTTCCTCACCAATAAAGGTTGTCAACTCGAGCCAGCTGTCTCAGCGTGGTCCTTGCTGAAGTCACTTCACTGGTGACGAGGGTGGGATGCACTGCTTCGCAAAACTGAAGTTACTAGCCAGGGAATGAGAACCTCTTCCACCGGCCAAGAGTTAGTCACCACTGAAGTCACAAGGCAGGAAGTACAACTTCCTTAAAAATGCTCACAAAGCAATACTCCGGACCTGGATAGCATGGCCAACCTCGGGCATATCCGTGAGTTTGACATTCGTCATCCAGAGTGTTGGGGATCACACTGGGGACAGGTCGAGGGCTTCCTGCTGGTCAACAAAATCACGGACGACCGGTCCAAGGCAGCGGCACTCCTATGCCTCAGCGGGCCGGCCGTGTATGATGTGGCTGTCAGACTCTTCAGCCCTGAACCAGTCGCCTCAGTACCCTACACGGAACTCACGGACAGACTCTGTAAGCATTTCATGCCGACTAAATCTGAACTATTCTGGCATGTAAACTTTGTGCGGCGGTGCCAACTCCTGGAAGAATCGGCAACCGACTTCATAGCGGGGGTCTGGCACGTCGCACGAAGGTGCCGGTTTCCGGATCTGGAGGACTGGATCCACGACCAGATAGTCATAGGACTGCAAAGGAAGCTGGTCGCAAAGCCCACCTTGAGTCTGGCTGAGGTCACCATGGAAATCATGGCTTACGAAGACAGCCACCGCGAAACAACCGCACAACCGGGAAACGGACCTCTCGGGTCTGTACACCAGGACGACGTAGCCCCCAGTGACTACGGGGAGAACGACGTCTTGACCGACGTGGATGCCATCCAACGAAGGTTTGAAACACTCCAGACCCGCCACAATGGTCGCGGGGGTCTGCTGAGCAACAAAACCGCCAGCAAAAACGCCAACTACCCAAGGGCCAATCCACAAGAAAACCTGCCTAGATGCGCCAGCTGTGGGGGAAGCCACCCCAGAGCCACCTGTCATTTCCACAGTGTCAAATGCCACGGCTGTGGTAAGACCAGGCACCTCCGAGCCATATGCCAAAGCCAGAACTGCGAGAACCTGCATGAGCTAGAGGCGACATCAGCAGGTATGAGACCGACAATGGCCAATAGCAATAAGCCCCCTGGGTCCCTAGTACAAGCCATACACAGGGATAAGGGGTCGCAGGCGGTCCACCAAGTACTAAGGCCCAAGGTCAAAATCAAAGTCCGGCTACAAGGGGTTCCCTGCGAAATGGAGGTTGACTTGGGTTCTTTGGTCTCCCTCATTTCATTAAAAACCTTCCGGGAAATTTGCCGCTGCAGCAAGCAGCGAATTCCCTTACAACCCACCCAAATACACCTAGCAGATTTCCAAAAAGCCCCAATCCAACTTAAGGGAAAAGCTGTGATATGGGTGGAGTTTAAACAATTCAAGGGACTTCTAACAATTTTAGTTACCCAAGGGAACCAAACCAGTTTAATTGGCCTCGATTGGTTCGAGGCCTTAGGAATCGCCATAATGGGAGTTAACGTAACCCAGGCCACAAGCCTCGACGCCGTCTGCAATCAATTCGCAGACGTTTTCAACGGCTCTCTAGAGAAATATACAGGTCCCCCAGTATACCAAAAATTAAAACCAGAGGTCCTACCAGTTAGGATAAAGGCCAGAAGGGTCCCGTTCGCTCTCAAAAGCAAAATTGAGAACGAACTGGACCAGCTGGTAAGACTGGGAGTTCTAGAACTGGTGGAGGGAGGAAATTGGGAAACCCCGATCGTTACCCCAATTAAACCTAATGGCCAAATAAGAATTTGCGCCGACTATAAAGCCACCCAGTCCCCGCAGTAAAAGACGTCCTCGTGGCTATTCGATCCGGCACCATCTTTGCTAAGCTGGACTTGGCGCAAGCGTACTTACAGCTCCCCGTTACTCAGGAAACCGCAGATGTTCAGACCATCATAACCCACCACGGGGCTTTCAAAGTGAAGCGCCTGCAGTTTGGCATCTCAGCAGCCCCGGGCAAATAATGGAAAAAACCGTAAAAGAGATTCCCGGGGTCTGCCCATACTTCGATGATATACTGATAGCGGGCGAGTCAGAAGAGGGTTTAGCAGACAGATTGCAGGCAGTTCTAGGCAGATTCAGAACAGCGGGGCTCAAACTAAAAAGGGAAAAGTGCTCTATAGGGGTACCCTCTACCGAATTCTTGGGATATAAGATCAACGCCCAAGGAATTCACCCCACTGACTCTAAAATTAATGCTATTAAATCTGCCTCCACTCCAAAAAACAAACAGGAATTACAAGCCTTTTGGGGACTGCTAAACTTTTATCATACATTCTTGCCCCATAAGGCAACGATTGCAGAACCCCTGCATAGGTTGCTACACAAGGGAAGCCCCTGGACCTGGTCTCCTCAGCATGACACTAGCTTCCAGCACCTAAAAAACCTCCTCACCAATAACTCCATCGTAACGCTCTTCAGGGAAGAACTGCCCCTATGTATAGCATGCGATGCTTCCCCATACGGGATCGGGGCAGTTCTAAGTCACTTGATGGGAAACGGAACTCAAAAGCCTATTGCATTCTATTCCAGAACACTTTCAAAAGCAGAGCGCAATTACGCTCAAATTGACAGGGAGGCTTTGGCAATCATTGCCGGCGTGAAAACATTTCACGACTACCTGTATGGATGGCAATTTACAATCTTCATGGACCACAAACCTCTGTTAGGAATATTCACATGGGATAAGCAGACGCCCCAAATTCTGTCTCCTCGAATCTTAAGGTGGTCTATGTTTTTATCTGCTTATTCGTTCAAATTGATCCACAAGCCAGGGAAGGAAATGGGTCATGCTGACGGACTAAGCAGGCTGCCCCTGCCTCACAATGACCCGACTCCGCCCCAGCTGGGAACATCCTGGTGATTTTAGAGTTACCGGAATGCCCATTATCCACAAAAGATATAGCAACCGCCTCGGCTACAGATAGGATCATTAGCAGAGTACTAAACTGGGTCGCCTCTGGGTGGCAAGCCAAATGCCCGGGACCTGAGTTTCAGGCGTACTTCTCCAGGAGACAGGAAATGTCATCCCATCTGCGGTGCGTATTATGGGGTAATAGAGTCGTTGTCCCAGACAAACACAGACCCAAAGCTTTGCGCACACTGCATGAGGGACACCCGGGGACAGTAAAGATGAAGACATTGGCTAGAAGCTACGTTTGGTGGCCAGGCATTGATAAAGACATCAAGGCACATGTGGCCGGATGCTACCCCGGTCAGCAGGCTAGGCCAGCACAACCGCACGCCCCAGTCCATAAGTGGGAAGCAACCAGAAATCCTTGGTCCCAGGTACACTTAGACTTCACAGGGCCCTTCCAGGGACAGGTATTCCTAATTGTAGTAGACAGCTATTCCAGGTGGCTAGAGGTTGTTCCCGTTAGCAGCACCACTATGGTTGCCACAGTACAGGTACTTAGGGGGCTTTTTGCCACGCATGGCCTTCCAGATGCATTGGTCTCAGATAACGGCCCCCAATTTACTTCTCGTGAATTCCAGATTTTCACCATGGAGAACTCTATTAGGCATGTCACATTGGCTCCGTTCCACCCCTCGTCTAATGGCTTGGCGAAATCCACAAAAGACGCGCTACGAAAAATCATCAAGGGAAACTGGCACCGCAGGTTAGCCCAATTCCTGCTAGCCCAACACGCCACCCCCTGCACAGCTACAGGGAAGTCACTGGCAGAACTGTGTTGGGGGCAACACCTGGTAACCAGACTAGACAGATTACACCCCGACAGAGCAACAGCAGAACCAGAACAACCCCTTCCACACAGAACCTTGGAAAATGGGCAGAACATTTGGGCAAGAAAGTACGGGGAAGGGAACAAATGGATTCAGGGGGTTGTAATTGAGCAAACAGGACCCTTATCATATATTATTGACACTGGCAATGCCTCCCATATATGTCAGCATATTGACCAACTACAGAAGTGCAGCACACAGAACAGAGCTGAAGGGAACAGCGAGTCACTTCCAGCACCAAACCCTGCCACTGGAAAGGACAACCCCCACCACATCACACCTCCAATAATCACAACAGAAAACAAAAACCAAGGACCTCCAGAGCCTCATCCAGAACAGGGGGAAGGGGAGTTGAATACAGCAACACCCCTCCACCGTTTAAAGCTAACCAAAAAACCCCAGCCTACTTAAAAGACTACGAGTGGTCACACAACAAAATAGCAACCAACGAGGGGCAACCCACCAGTTCAGGGGAGGGGTAAGGGGTGTTATGTATTAAATGTTATACTATTATACTATTATGTATTAAGGTTATACGACGATAAAGTGTAAATAGTTATGAGGTAAAGAAGGGACAGAAACACGCGGCAGCTTTTGACAGCTGTCAAAAGCTGCCGAGAGTTAATACACAGGCGTGGTGGCTTGACAGCTCTCAGCTGTCAAAGCGGCTGATGAACTGCGCATGCGCGGCAATCCATGATAGCTCCAGGCTGTCAAAGCCAGCCGCCACCGATTGGTCCTAGCTCAGCAGCGGGAAACAGGCGCTGTACGGATTGGCTACCAGCCCACCAACTGGGGTATAAAAGTAGGCGCATCTACTCTGTCAACTGCCTGGTTCCTTACCAATAAAGGTTGTCAACTCGAGCCAACTGTCTCAGCGTGGTCCTTGCTGAAGTCACTTCATGGACCACTTGGACTCTTCTAAACTAGTGAAATATGGAATAACGTTGGATGTGCATAGCAAAGACAATATTGACTCATCACATGGTTGTGTGTATGGGTACACCTTGGCATGGAATATTGGGAAATTCAGAATAACAGAATAGCAGAGTTGGAAGAGATCTTGGAGGTCTTGTAGTCCAACCTGCTCAGGCAGGAGATCCCACACCAGTCCAGACAAGTGGCTGTCTAGTCTTTTAAAAGCCTCCAATGACAGAGCATGCACAACTTCTGAAGGCAAGCCATTCCACTGATTAATTGATGTCACTGTTAGGAAATTTCTCCTTAGTTCTAGGAGAATTCTCATTTCTTGTCTTGCCTTCTGGTGCTATGGAAAATAGGTTGACCCCACTTCTTTGTGGCAGCCCTTAAATATTGGAACACTGCTATCATGTCACTTCTAGTCAGTGGTGGGATTCAGACAGTTTGCACCACTTCAGCAGAACCGGTAGCTAATTTTTTGTTGCTGAGGCCTAGAATGGACTTCTGGAAGCAGGATCCACACAGAGAACTGGAGGCTAAAACATATAAGGAACGGTTGCTGGAATTGGGCATGTCTACTTTAATGATGAGAAGGACTAGGGGTGACATGATAGCAGTGTTCCAATATCTCAGGGGTTACCACAAAGAAGAGGGAGTCAATCTATTCTCCAAAGCACCTGAAAGCAGGACAAGAAGCAACGGATGGAAACTAGTCAAGGAGAGAAGCAACCTAGAACTAAGGAGAAATTTCCTGACAATTAGAACAATTAATCAGTGGAACAACCTGCCTCCAGAAGTTGTAAATGCTCCAATACTAGAAGTTTTTAAGAAGAGACTGGACAGCTATTTGTCTGAAATTGTATAGTGTTACCTGCCTGAGCAGGGGTTTGGACTAGAAGACCGACAAGCTCCCTTCCAACGTTGTTGTTATTATTATTGATTAGACAAACCCAATTCCTGCAACCATTCTTCATTTGTTTTAGCCTCCAGCCCTCTAATCATCTTTGTTGCTCTTTTCTGCATTCTTTCCAGAGACTCAACATCTTTTTTTATAATATGGTGACCAAAATTGGATACAGTATTCTAAGCATGGTCTTACTAAGGCTTATGAATTCCCATCACGTCTTTCAAAAAAGCTGCAAAATTAGATTAAATACTTTGATCCCCACCGAACTGGAAATTCCTTTGAATTTGATTTCTCGGAAGCATAAGGAGCAAGAAGATGGAGAACTGTCTCTCTTCTGGCCTTGAACATGATCTTGTTCTGCAAGGGTTTTTTGTGGCTGCATGGAATACTGTGGGGAGCCAGAAACCATTCAGGACCTTGAATGGGCATTGGTGGGCCAGTAAAAAGAGGGCTTCTCTCCAGGTCCACCTCCGGAAAATGAATTCAAGACTTCTAGCCTCTGTGTATCTCAGATGTGCTTCCTCTGTTTACTTCTCATTTGTTATAGAGCTGGATATCATTTTTACCATTCTAACCCTTCACATATTCATTTTCCTTATAGCAATATACTATGTTGAATGTTGTATTTTTTCATAATGTTATGTGAAGCACTGGGAGCTTTGGGTGAAATCCATTTTGTAAGTAACTGGTATTTGAGATAATCTAAAGCTGGGGTGAAGTCCCATGATAGAGCATGTCATCCATTCTTTACGTTCTTCTGTATTCCAACTCAAGGGTGATATTCTGACAGTGTTCAGGTGGATTTCTTCTATCTAACTCACTGACTGGGGAAAAAGAACCTACATACAAATAGTAAAATATGCAGTACAAAATTATGGAATGTTAAGTGTTGGCTGAGATTTTAGAAATCTATGTTGCTGTATGCAGGGATTCACCATTATATCATTTATTTATCTATTAGCTAAAATACCAAATATTGCAAGCATATCTAATCAAATTGTCTCAGATTTCTCTCATTTATTCTCTATACCAAATTTTCATGGGAACTTGAGAAACTGAATTTATTTTTCATTCTTTGCATCACAAGACGATTTATTCTTCCAGTTCAGCAGTCAGTTTTCTTGCTATGACATAAACACTGCCATTTTATATCATCAAAGTATATGTTTGAGATGCAAAGGAAATATTTACATGAAACCAATATGAAATGACTTTTGTTTCATAAATTGTAAGCAGAGAACTGCTAAACATTTTTATCAGTTTGTGTGCTCTAATGTGACGTTTGTGGACCCACTCGTTCTGTGAGGAGAGAAGGAGTTTCCATGCTACTAGGTATTGGGTTGCCCCATGGTACTTCCTAGAATCTAGGATTTCTTTTATTTCAAAGTGTTGTTGTCCTTCAAACATGATTGGAGGTGGTGGAGAAGGGACTTTTGGCCGTAAGGGCAACTGTTGTTCTCGTTTCAGCAAGCTGCAATGAAAGATTGGGTGTATTTGTTTGAGGTTCTTTGGTAATTCTAATTCTACTGTTACTGGGTTTATGATTCTCTTAATTGGAAAAGGTCCTATATACTTTGGACCAAGATTTTTACAGGTCTGTAGGGATTTTAGGTATTTTGTAGACAAATATATCATTTCTCCTACAGTGAATGGTTTAGGTTCAACTCTTTTTATGTGCCTGTTTTGTGTGCCTGTCTAGCTTCGTATAAAGCTTCCTAACCACTGGCCAGGTATTTTGTAATTGGGATATCCTTTTTTTCAGTGATGGGATTGCAGGTTCGATTAGGGTTAGTTCTGGCATAGGGTTGAAACTTTGGCTGGTGGCTACTTGAAAACGAGTGTAGCCTGTGCTGGAGTGGACTGTGTTGTTGTAGGCAACTTCTGCGAAAAGGAACAGGTCTGTCTAATTCGTTTGCTGGAAATTAATAAAGCACCTTAAATATTGCTCAAGTACTGAGTTCGAACGTTCAGTTGATCCATTAGTCTGAGGATGATGACTAGATGACAGTCCCTGGGTGATTCCTAAGAGAGATAAAAATTCTTTCCAAAACCCTCATGTGAATTGCACTCCCCTATCTGATATGATAGGGACGCGGTGGCTCAGTGGGTTAAGACGCTGAGCTTGTCGATCAGAAGGTCGGCAGTTTGGCGGGTCGAATCCCGAGTACTGCGTAGCAGAGTGAGCGCCTGTTATTCGTCCCAGCTTCTGTCAACCTAGCAGTTCGAAAGCATGTAAAAATGCAAGTAGAAAAACAGGGACCACTACAGTGGGAAGTTAACAGCGTTCCATGCCCCTTTGGTGTCTAGTCATGCCGGCCACATGACCATGGAGAAGTCCTCAGACAAGCGCTAGCTCTTCGGCTTTGAAACGGAGATGAGCACCGGCCCCTAGAGTCGGAAACAACTAGCACGCATGTGCGGGGGAACCTTTACCTTTATCTGATATGATGCGTTGGGGTGCTGCATGTAATCTGTAGATATGCTGCACGAACAGTTTCACTAAGGCTTTTGCAGTGGGGATTATTTCGCAAGGGATAAAGTGCACGTGTTTTGAAAACAGGTCCGTAACTGCCACTGCGTTTTTTCTGTTTTTCAGTAAAGCAAGTTATAGTGTGTACTTTGCAAGCAGTCTTGTTATCTTATCATTGTAACCATGGTGAGTGTCTCATGTTCAGCCAGTTTACTACTGTGTGCGCATGCCTAAAGCAAAAGTTACTTTCTCTTTCCTCTTCTTTGTAGACATGTAGGCAGGAGTCTTTTCTGTGTTTTTATAAGTTTCTTTGTCATTAAAAAGGTTAACAGTAGAAGATATGCTTCGGGTTTTCTTTGTTTATCATGCATCAAAAATGAACCACGATCCATCCCCTCTGATAGAGTTTTTTACTCTTCTGACAGTAACCACCCAGATGATAGTGTTTCCATTGCTTTCTGGTAACTCCACTATAAAATCCATGGATATTTCTTTCCATGGGGCCGAGGGATTTGCCACTGGTTGTAGCAGTCCAGGCAATTTCCCTTGTAACCTCTTAGCAGCTGCACAAGTTGGACAGCTGGCCAGGTAGCTTTCTATGTCCTTTTTCATGGGTGGCCACCAAAATTGTCTTTTTGGTGTTTTTACAAATCCAAAATGCCCTGCTGATTTTGTATGATGGCACAGCTGCATAAAAGTGACTGTCTGGGTGGTTGGTATATATAACTTCTCCCCCACCATGGCAGTCTGTCTTTGATTGTGCACACCTGTTTATTCTTCTGGAACCACTCATCTGTTTCTAAGATTTTCCAGAATTCAATTCTGGCTTGGCTCCCCAGTTGCGGCTTTACCTTAGCTTGGGCCCTGGCATGAGTGGTTTAGAATTGGTGGGTTCACGTGCTGTTATGTTGGGGCATGCAAGACAGGGCATCTGCTAGGAAGTTCTTTCCCCCAGCAAGTGTTTGAACATAAAGCGGAATTGGTGAAAGTGCTGGGACCAGAGTGCTTGCTTAGGGGTAAGTTTCCTGGGCATTTTTAGTGTTTCCAAATTTTTGTGATCCATCCAGACCTGAAAAAGGATTTTGTTCCCTTCAAGGAAGTGGTGCCACATGAGCAATGACCCATCTCACAGCATACGCTTCCTTCTTTCACACTGCCCAGTATTGGTCCCTTTCAGACAAGTTTTCTGGATGTGTACATGCACAGTTGCAGTGCCCCTTCATCATTTTCTTGTAATAGTACAGCCCCCACCATCACATTGCTTGCATCTGCCTGTATTACAAAACGTTTATCTGTGTCTGGGTGCCTCAGTACGGGTTTGGTGGAAAAGAGTCTTTTTAATCTCTCAAATGCTGCTTGGCATTCCATTGTCCATTTCAGCTTCTGGCTGGGTTTCACTGAGTTCCCCCCCCCCTCATTTTTAACAATTTCATGATTGGCAGGGCTATTTTGGCAAACGAAGGGATGAATTGGTGGTAAAAGTTTGCGAAGCCCAGGAAGCTTTGCAGTTGTTCCTTGTGCATGGTGGTGCCCATTCTAATACTGCTCTGACCTTCTCGAGGTCCATTTCAATACCCTGTGGGGATATGCGATAACCCAGATAGTCTATTTTTTCCTGGTGGAATTCGCATTTCGATAGTTTGGCATGTAGGTGGGCAGCCTCCAGCTTCTTTAAAACTGCTCTGACCAGTTTCACATGCTCCTCTTTGGACTTGGTGAAGATAAGGATGTCATTTAAATAAACCAGGACCCCCTTGAATAAGTGTTCCCTTAGCACCTCATTGATTAATTGCATAAATACTGCGGGGGGACCCTTGTAGTCCAAATGGCAAAACTTTGAATTGGTAGCATCCCAAGAGGCAATTAAATGCAGTCTTCCATTCATCCCCTTCCTTAATCCTAATGCAGTAGTATGCTTCCCTTAGGCCTAATTTGGTGAAAATTCTTCCTTTTGATAGGTAGGATAACATGTCCGTCATGAGGGGTAGGGGGTACAGGTTGCTTTCACTGTTTGCATTCAAGGCACGGTAATCCACACACGTGCAAAGTGCCATCCTTCTTTTCTCTGAAAAGGACCGGGGCAGCTACTTTGGGCTTGGCAGTTTCGATAAATCCCCTTTCTAGGTTTTTTTTATGAATCTTTTCATCTCCTCCTGTTCTCTAGGGCTCATGGACTATAATCTGGGCTTCAGGAGTTTTGCCCCAGGTTTCATTTCTATGGCACAGTCCGTGAGTTGGTGAGGAGGGAGCTTATCCGATAGATAGATAGATAGATAGATAGATAGATAGATAGATAGATAGAT
>JAKJMR010017560.1:122239-152373 GCA_024449315.1 Daboia siamensis
TATCTTTCTTTTTCTCCCTTGCCTTTCGCTTCCCTCCTTTCCTCAGCTATTTGCAAAGCTTCCTCAGACAGCCATTTTGCTTTCTTGCATTTCTTTTTCTTTGGGATAGTTTTGTTTGCTACCTGTTGTACAATGTTGCGAACCTCTGTCCACAGTTCTTCAGGCACTCTGTCTATCAGATCTAATTCCTTAAATCTATTTGTCACCTCTACTGTATATTGAACAAGGATATGATTTAATTCATACCTGACTGGCCTACCGCTTTTCCCTACTTTCTTTAATTTAAGCCTAAACTTTGCAACAAGAAGCTCATGGTCTGAGCCACAGTCAGCTCCTGGTCTTGTTTTTACTGACTGTACAGAGCTTTTGGTTTCCTACTTTAGCATTCCAATCCCCCATGATGATAAGGACATCATTTTTGGGTGTTAGTTCTATAAGGTGCTGTAGGGCTTCATGTTGTTGTTGTTAGCTGCGAAGTCGTGTCCGACCCATCGCGACCCTATGGACAACATTCCTCCAGGCCTTCCTGTCCTCCACCATCCTCTGGAGTCCATCCAAGCTCACGCCTACTGCTTCAGTGACTCCATCCAGCCACCTCATTCTCTGTCGTCCCCTTCTTCTATTGCCCTCGATCTGTCCCACCATTAGGCTCTTCTCCAGTGAGTCCTTCTTTCTCATTAGGTGGCCAAAGTATTTGAGTTTTAGCTTCAGGATCTGGCCTTCTAAACAGCAGTCAGGATTGATCTCCTCTAGGACTGACCGGTTTGATCGCCTTGCAGTCCAAGGGACTCGCAGGAGTCTTCTCCAGCACCAGAGTTCAAAGGCCTCAATTCTTTGGCGCTCAGCCTTTTTTATGGTCCAACTTTCACTGCCATACATTGCAACTGGGAAGACCATAGCCTTGACTATACGCACTTTTGTTGACAGGGTGATGTCTCTGCTTTTTAGTGTGCTGTCTAATCCATGAAGGGGAGGGCTTCATAGAACCAGTCAATTTCATCCTCTTCAGCACTGGTGGTTGGGGCATAGACTTGGACTACTGTGATATTGAATGGTTTGCCTTGTATTCGAACTGAGATCATTCTGTCATTTTGAGGATTGTATCCCAGTATTGCTTTTCCTACTCTTTTATTGACTATGAAGGGTACTCCATTTCTTCTGAGGGATTCTTGCCCGCAGTAGTATACCTGATGGTCATCTGAATTAAATTCACCCATTCCTGTCCATTTTAGTTCGCTGATACCTAAGATGTCGATGTTTAGCCTTGTCATCTCTTGTTTGACCACGTCCAGCTTTCCTTGATTCATGGATCTTACATTCCAGGTTCCTATGGAGAAAAAATCTTTACAGCATCAGACTTTCCTTTCACCACCATACATATCCACAGCTGAGCATCCTTTCGGCTTTGGCCCAGTCGCTTCATTCTTTCTGGCACTACTAGTACTAGCCCTCTGCTCTTCCCCAGTAGCATATTGGATGCCTTCTGACCTGAGGGGCTCATCTTCCAGCGTCATATCATTTTGCCTTTTGGTACTGTCCATAGGGTTTTCATGGCAAAGATACTGGAGTGGGTTGCCATTTCCTTCTCTAGTGGATCACATTTAGTCAGAACTTTCTGCTATGACCTTTCCATTTTGGGTGGCCTTGCACGGCATAGCTCATAGCTTCATTGAATTATGCAAGCCCCTTCGCCATGACAAGGCAGTAATCCATGAAGGGGCTGTAGTAGTAGATAGCTCAATGTATTCTCTCTCCTCTGTTCCCAGCTGTTCTCTGTTTAGATGAGAGTCGCTGAGGATGAAAGGGACAAGTTGTTATCTGTTTCTGGATGTCTTGCCAGTTTCTGAGTCAAGGCAGCTATAGTTTTAATGCTCTAATCCACCATTAGGTGTTGGCAACTGTTCATTTTCCCACTTTTAAAACAAAAACATATTTTCTTATAATTTCATCAATACTCTTTCAAACAGAAGGTCTTAACAATTTCCACTTTTCAGATTTATCTAGACTATAGCTTTATATTAAATTCCATTTCAATATGTTTCTGTTCCCCATAAAAATTAGAGCTGCTTCCGTCTATGGAAGGGTGGGGCGATCCCCTTCCTTCTCACATTCAGAGAATTTTTGCTTCTTGGGGATCTTTTCCAGGAAATTAGTTGCAAAATAAGAAAAAAGATCGATATCCTCACCCAGTTTCAAATATGCTGTTCACAGTTGTTCTAGTTGGTGCTTTTGCACTCTGGCTGCCGGTAGCTTGAGCTAGTCACTGAGGTGCAGCTAGCCTTTCTTCTGTCAGTTTGGAGGCCTTCCCCCCAACCAACCAGATTGACCGCCATCTTTCCATGATCCATGGGGGCCCCTCCTCCTTTGTTGCCTCTCCCGGGCAACTTTAGACCCATTTAAGGTCCCCTGGCAGGGCAAAATCAGCTGTTGGGTACGGAGCCCCGCAATCACTCGGCTGTGTCGCTACGATGCAAAACTAGTTAATTTATTTATTTTTTTAATTATCAAATTTCCATATCACCCATCACACATGGTTGACTCTGGATGGATTGCAAGTAAAACATCATATAAAAGCCATAGTTAAAAACAAAATTAAAAACCAAATTGAATCAGAGATAAATGGAACAATTGAAATGTTAAAAGGCAGAGGGAGTGCCTTTAACCCACCAACATTCCCCCCACCCCATGGTTGCATGATATATCCCATGCAGTGGTGGGATTCAAATACCTGAACATCCGGTTCTCTGCATGGATGCAGGCCTGGGCCTCCAAGGCCTAGAACAGACTTCCGGAAGTGACATCCATGCACTTCCTGTGGGCTGTTTGAGGACTCCTCCAGGCTTCTGAGGCCTGGAACGGATTTCCAGAAGTGACATCAATGCACTTCCAGTGGGCCATTCTAAGCCTCGGAGGCCTCCACTAGGCCGAGAACAGACTTCCGGAAGTGATATCCATGCACTTCCAGTGGGCCATTCTAGGCCTGGGAGACCTCCTCCAGACCTCCAAGGCCTAGAATTGACTTCCAGAAGCATGGGTTCAGTTGGTTCTCCAAACTCAACAAAATTTAGCTACCGGTTGTACCAAACCAGTGTGAACTGGCTGAATCTCACCACTGTCCCCATGCCAGTTAGCAGAGCCAAGCCTTGAAGCTCTTCTAAAAGGCTAGGAAAATGGAGGCCTATCTAGTCTCCAGGTCAAGGTGTTCCACAGGGCAGGGAACAATGGCAGACAAGGCTCTCTTCTTAGACCCCACCAGTCAAAATTATTTAACTGATGGGGTCCACAACATATCTTCCCTGCCTGTGTGGTGATAGGTTAGTGAAAAGAAATGGAAACTCCTGAAGGTAGATTCAAATCCTTGTATTACAGGCTGGTACTAAACCATGTTCTTACATAGTTAATTGAATATGGTGAATATTCTCTCCCAATACAGTATTCAGGAAAAGAAATGCTACACTGCTATACAGCAGTGCAGCCAATGTGTAAGATTCTGATTTTAAATATTACTCTATTAAATTTGAAAACAGTTCCCTTCATTCATTCTTCCTGATGAACCCTGGCAGTGACGTGTCAAACCCAATTTGTCTAACTAGATTTCTCAATAAGCAGCTACTACATAATGATGTGAAACAACCCTGAAGACAAATATTATCTAGCTTAAGGTGGAAAACATGCTTTGAACTCTCAAAAACCATACAAAAAATCTCAGAGAGGCATTTATGAGGTTTATTCCAATGCTATTATTTTACAGGCAGAGAGGTGGCACATACATTTTATTTAATAAAATAATACCCTCACACAGTTGAAAGATAATAATTAAAATTAGTAATTTAACTTGTTTATTTGTTGGCTTGTTTTTGTAGATAAAAATAATTTAGCAATAAATTGCATTTGTGAACAACCCATTTCCTGGAAAAAAAATCTGATTTTATTTGCTAAAATGAAAGAAATTTTAAGGTGAGTTCTGAGTCAAAGTTATTCTTTGTGCTGCTGTAAAATGTTACTTCAAAAGGAATGGAGAATTTTCCAGAAACTGTTTTCTTCCAATCATTTGAGTATTTCTTTTATTCCTCTTATATTGTTAAGAAAGCAAGCATAAAAATGTATCAGCATTTGACTGAAATACAGGTAGTCCTCAACTTACAATAGCAACAGGGGAATGAGCTGAACCGGTGGCAGCACTGCAGAAGCCTGAGTGAGAGATGGCTGGATCTGCAGGGCTGTCAGGGCTCAGCGGAAGTGCCAGGATCAGTGCCAGGCTCCTGTTGGAGCTCGGTGCTGATCCTGGCGCTTCTGAGCCCAGAAGAAGCGCCGATCAGCTGGAATGTTGCATCATCTCCAGGGTCTTGTGACTTACATTCAGAAGCTTGGCAAATGATTCATATTTATGACGGTCACAGTGTCCCAGGGTCATGTGAAGTGACCAAAACCTGCTGAAACCACCCAGCAGAGGGGGGGGGGGGAAATAAAAACCAACCACCCCACCCCACCCCCACTGCCAATCCTCAACAGAAATGCTCACAACAATGAAAACCTCCGACAGGAGGAAGAGCGCTGCTGGGCGGGCAGGCAGGTGTCTTGCTTGGCTGTGGCCTGGGGGGGGGGCACTTTTTTCAGTGTCATTGTAACTTCGAACAGTCACTAAGCCAACTGTTGTAAGTTGAGGACTACCTGTACTTCATCACTTTTTTCCTTTTTTTTTGGTCATCAAGTTTTTGACACCTTGCTAGGTGACTGGTGGTACTTGGATATATTTTTCCTTGATAGTAGTAGTAGGAAGGAGCAGATGATCTCTTTCCTACAGATCAGCAATCATATTTTTTGCAGTACGGTATTGTAAGCATTGAAGAAGCATCCACTGACATTAATAAAAGCTATTAACAGAGTTTTTAAATGTTTATAGTTCAAAGAGAGGATTGGGTAGAAAAGAGGAAAATGGGAACTAAAAAAGTGGAGTGCCTTGAAAGATGACAATTGGGTCAGGAACCATGAGAGACCATATCTGGCATTCTTCATGGTTGATTGGAATATTATTTAAGAACATAAATATTATTTATGTTTAATTGCAAAATATGATTTACTAAAAACAGAAGCAAGCAAGGTGTAAGAAGGAGGTAGGTGGGAAGACAGGTTATAAAAACAGTCTTGCAAAAAGGCAAAATTTTGATATCTAGATAGTTGTTTTGTAAACTTTGAAAGGGGAAACAAATTTCATGGCATGTTCATTTTCTTTCTTCTGTTATAAGTGATGCATTCTATATCTTTTTATTACAGGAATCTTTTAGCTCTTGATTTTGCTGATGAAGATTTTAAGACTGGCTATTTTTTAAAGGATTTCAAAAGAAATACAAAATCTCAGAATAGCTTGAAGAAAACAATATTATTTGACTTAAAAGAAAATATGCACAATTTAAATAGAAGCATCAGGGATATCATGTTTTTAAATAATATTATTTTAAAAGCCAGAAAGGCATGGCAAACTATCAAAATGAGTACTGTCCACAAGTTCTCTTTCCTGCCTGAAAAATATAGAAGATACTTAACTTCAGTGGAAGAAGTTCCATCATTGTTATTAAATTTTCTGCTTAAACCTGCAACAACCGACAATTTTCCTGAGAAGCTTCTGGTACTTCAGAAAATCTTTAGTATCATAACAAATAGCAGGACTAATCATAACTACCTATTGATCTCCTCCCTGACTAACCTGATGCAGAAAATTCAAAATTCCATTAATGAATCTCAGTGGAATGAATTCAACACTTATTGGCATATTGTTGAAAAACTGAGGTCTGCAAAATGGAGTAATACAGACATTCTTATGTATAGACAGATTTTAGATATATTACATGACAATCTGTATGTCAACCATGATAACTTTGGACTTCCTTTGAAAATAGAACTTGAGCAAATGATTAAATTTGTAAATCATTTATTGAAAAAGTATGATGAGAGGAGCATCAAGGTAGCAAATGTTTCAATGGTTTTAAATACTATTTTGAAAAGTTTACAAGTGTTAGAGGACCTGGAGAAAAAGTACATCAGTGAATTCATTATTGTTAATCCTCTAATGAATACCAACAATAAAAGTGTACAAAAATTATTTCAGATAATTAAGAAAGGTATAGAGATACTTTCTGATCCCAGTCAGATAGAAGCATTTAATATTAACAAAACTGATACCCTCCTCAGATTTTCACAAGCCTTACCTTTGCTGGATTTATATATAACTCCAGTGTGGCATAATTCTTCAATACAAGCAAAAGTGTTTCAACTCTTGTATTTAGCATCAAGCCTTCTTCAAATGAGAAGCATTCAGACTGACAACAGCTTTTCAGACTGCACTGTCAAAGACTTCCATCTCATTGCAGCTGAAGTGTTTTTCAATAATGCCACACTAAAGGAAGCCTTAAGAGAAAGCAAATGTAATTTTCTTTTCTCTTTTCTGGATTTTGAAAACCGAACAACCTATAGCTATATGTTTACCCAATTGTTTCAGCTTACAATAAAAAATCTCAAATCAGCATCACTTTTTGAAACAGTCCAGGGAAACAAAAGGAAACACTTCCCAGGTGAATTTCAGTGTCTTGTCAAATTATTAGAAGTTTCATCTAGTTTTCTGTCCAAATCAATTGGGCTCCAAATATACCAGAATTCCTGGATAGAAAAGATTCATAAAAATCTAAGCACCTTTTCTCTTAATCTGTCTCAAAATAAACTGACTTGCAGAGAACCATTGCTTAGCTATATCGTTGACAAAATTTCTGCTTTAGACATTCAGAGTTCTTTTATTTTGAATGGAACAGTAGCAGATTTTCAAAATATCCTGGATAATCCATCAGTTTGGAATCAAACATTTGTGCCTTCTTTTTTGCTACATAATAAAAACCAAAAGATTATAGAAAAGATTTTACAAATGAGCAAAAATGTTGTTAATCAATCAAAATGGAATAATTTTTCAGAGATCTTGAATGAGGTTGCAGAAATATTGAACTCAAAACAGAATGTGACAAATACAAAGCAGTATATTCAACTGCTAGAAATGTCCAGAAAAGCACTAATTCTTGTTGGCATTGGATTAGCCAACAAGGAAAAAGAAACATGGGGCATGAAAGAGGTATTAGATGTGTTAAGATTGTTCCTAAATTCCAATTCTGACATAAATTACAAAACGTATCTTAGAAAAAATATTAATACTTTTTTATCACCTATTGATCCTCTTTTTCAAAGACTTTTCTACATTAATCCTCGAGAACAAATCAAACACAGATTAAACAAAACTACAAGAATGTCAAATGATTTGTTTTTAAATAGGATCAACATAAAACTTAAAATGATATGGAAAGTTATCCAGAAGATGATGTCTGTAGCAACTACCCAATCTCCAGAGGACATACCATGGGCTTTTGATTCAAGAGAAAAAATTCCTTTGACTTCTTCAGATTTCTTTCTTAAATCTTTAGTAATGAAAGCCATTCTGAAGCCATTCCTGACCCCTCAGAATAACTATCATAGTAAAAGAAATGTAAATCTGATTACTTATCTTTCACAATTAGTACAAAGAATCCAAAATACTACTAAGAAATCTTGGTCCCATGAGTTGAAGGCTTTTGTAAATATTCATAGAGAACTACGACCTGTAATGCATTGCTCACTTTTTTTAAATATACTATATAAACATCTTTCTTTACTGAATAATGCTTCTAACCTTCATTTTAAATCAGAACTGCAAGGGTTAACTCAACTTTTATCCCATGTACTACCAAAATATAATGAAGAAAACCCACATATTAACACTTCAGAACAAATTTATATTGCTGTTAGGAAGCTGTTATTTCAGCAAAGGTTTGGGCATCAATTTAACATCAGTCAAATAGAAGCTATCCCCCCATTGTCTAATAATAGCTACAAAATCTTTGAAAATATTTATGACATACTGAATCAAGGAGCAATTATACTGTCTGACAGCAAATTGGAAGAAACTGATAAAGGAAAAATTGCCACCTTGTATGGTTTTTCACAATTTCTGTTTCAAAAGGAATTTAGTGAATTTTTCTTAGGGGATAGAAATTTAGTTGAAACAAAAACAGTGGATATCTTATATTTAACTCTAAGTCCTTTACTACATAGTTGGACCAACAAAATGGGAGCACCACATAATTGCAATGCCCAAGATATAATTCACATAATTTTTCAAATGCTGTTTAAAAATATCACTCTCTCTGAAGTACATAACCAAAACCATTGTGAACTGCTTTTCTCTTCCATGGATTTTGAAAAGAGAACAAATCAAACATTTATTGACTTCTTCCTTTTCTCCATAAGAAATTTCCAGCAGACAAAATTAACAAATCTTTCCCAAAAAAACAATGTGCATTTTTCAAATGATTTGTTATGCATCATCAAATCACTACAAATTTCTTCTGGATTGCTTTTGAAAATGGATACACATTTTGATTTCCAACATCCCTGGATACATGAGATTTATGCAACTTTAGCAAAAATTTCTAAACAATTACCATCAATTAATTCAACTTGTTTCATCCCAGTTCTTGATGGTATAAATGATGTTACTTATAAACCTTCAACAATTTCCTTGCTGTTTTCAGGTAATGAAACAGAATATTATATACAAAATTTCATTGACAAATTAATAGACTGGAGTGAGTTAGCAATATTCTTTAAGCTGCTTCAAGATTTTGCACATGTGAACATTCCAGTGAATGAAGCCACCCAAAGAAATAAAGAAGAAAGCTCCATTCCATCTACAAGTAATTTTTCACAGATTTGTATTATGTTGTCTAAATGGTACCACACAGAAACTGAGAATGCAAGATATGGCTTGGAAATTATGGAAAAAGTTTTGGATCACAACAACTCAGTTCCAGAAATATTTAATGTCAGTATTTCTATTTTAAATCATTTGGATTTGCTAAAGGAGCTTAAAGCAAATCCAGATCCAAATTTGCTGTCAAAAAGAACTGAGCTGCAATATAAATTTGATCATATTAGGCATCCTTTTCTCATGATTGCAGAAACACTTCTAAATAAGACATTTTGGAAGGAATGGGAACAAGCACAATCTCCAAGGAATTTGATTGCACAGTAAGTAACATGTTTCATAATTAGTTCAATAAAGAGAAATTCATTCTCTTTTCAGCAGAAAAGAAATATTTTTGACTTGAGGCTGACATAAGAAATAATATTGTATAAAGTGTGTAGAATGATGTAGAATTACTGATGTCTGGCTCATAATTCTTTTTTTAAATGTGTATTTATGCATAATTGACTGGTTGACTTTACTACAGAGTAGCAAGAGTGTTAATGTGTACTGATACTCTTGAGTATCTTGGTAACCTCATGTAATTGCCAAAATTCATTTTCTAATCAAATAGGAATTGTTCTATTTTCTCTTTATGTTGAACATAGAATGACAGAGTTGGAAGGGACCTTGGGGGTCTTCTAGTCAAATCCCCTGCTCAACTAGGAGACCCTACACCATTTCAATATCCAATATATTTTTAAAAAGCTCTAATGATGGAGCAGCCACTATTTCTGGAGGCAGGCTGTTCCACTGATTAATTGTTCTCACTATCAGGAAATTTCTTCTTAGTTCTAATTTGGATCTCTCTAGTTTGGATCGCTCTCTCATACCTAGTTCATTGTAGGGTTTAGCTCCAGACCCCTAATTATCTTGCATTCTTTCTAGGGCTTCAGCATCTTTTTTGTATTGTGGTGACCAGAACTGGACATAGTATTCCAAGTGTGGTCTTACCATGTAAAGCTGTGCTAACACTTCACATGATCTTGATAATATTCTTCTGTTGATGCATACCAGGACTGCATTTGCTTTTTTTTTTTTTTTTGGCAGCTGCAGCACACTGCTGGCTCATACTTAAGTGGTTGTCCATTGTCACCTAGATCCCTTTCACTGTTAATGTTGTTGAGCCACTTATTTTATATTTGTGCATTTGGTTTTTCTTGCCTCAATGTAAAGCCTTACTTTTCTCACCTCTGAATTGCATTTTGTTGGATAGGGTTCAGTGTTCTGGTCTGTCAAGATAATTCTGGCTCTTGAATCCATCTTCCAAAGTGTTAGCAATTTCCCCCAATTTGATATCATCTGCAAATTTGATGAGTTCCCCTTCTATCCTCTCATATAAGTAATTTATGAAGATGTCGAAAAGATCCACTATACGCTTCCCTCCATGTAGATGTAGTTCCATTGAGGACTACCTGCTGAGTGGGGATTTATCAGCCAATTGTGAATCCATCTAGTGGTGATGCTATCTATCCCACATTTTTCTAGCTTACTAAGAAGTAGGCTGTGGTTTGCTTTGGTAAATGCCTTAGCTCCCTACAAAGGAAATGTCTTGTGGCATTTGGTACTGTGAAAAGGATTGCTATTCAGCTAGCATAAAAGTAGCATGGAGACCTATATATGGAGAACTATTCAGGAGAATTGTAGATGTTGGATGGAGCACAAGAGAATCTTGGGTGAGCAAAGGGGGACCAAAGAAACAGTAGGTCAGAGTGTGCCTATTGGAATCAAACCAATTACCTCTCAAACACAATTACCTTTACAAAAGCCCCATGTAGCAATTTCTCTTATTTTCCTTTTTGCTGCTGCATCTGTCTTGCAGTTCCTTCACCCTTCCTTCCATCTGCTTAGAGTCTACTTTTCTTCCCTTGTAAGGTAGACCCTTTCTCTAGTGGAGGTAAGGGTTATTTCCTTGCTAGTGAAACTTGCCAGTCTCTCTAAGTCATGTTGACACAACTGAATCCCATCATCCCCACCCCAGTCACAAGTTGCTTCTCCCCTTTATAGCTACAGGGGATGGAGTACCAATAAAGCAGAGTATTGTTTTTTTTTTTTTTTTTTTATTAAAAAGTTTTTCAATACATTTTAATTATAACATCCCATTCCCCACCCCTCCCCCACCCTCTCCCACCCTCTTACCCTCCCTCTCCCCCCTCCCCCCCCAGACTTCCCAGAGCTAGATACAAGGTATAAAAAATAAGATAACCAATCATAAACACCCATATGCTAACAATAATAACCTATTAATTCTCTCGCGCTTTAGCTCTTATAAATTGACTACAAGCAATATACTTATTCAAATGCTAAATAAAACTTTTTAGTCCCATATTTATTCTGGATGTAATCAATCCATTTCTTCCACTCCACAATATATCGTTGTTGAGAATGGTCTTTCAAATATGCTGAAATCTTTGCCATCTCCGCCAGGTTGGAAACTTTTAAAGTCCATTCCTCTAAAGTCGGCAGTTCTTGCTTCTTCCAATATTGCCCTATTAAAAGTCTCGCTGCCGTAATTAAGTTCAACATCAAATTAATGTCCAACACAATAGTATCAGTAATAATACCCAGTAAAAACAATTGCGGACAAAACTTTATCCTTTTCTTGAATATCTTCTGCATATTCCACCAGATTTTAATCCAAAATGGTTTGATCTTTTTGCAAGTCCACCATATATGAAAATACGTTGCGTCTTCGCCACCACATCTCCAACATTTAGGCTGATAGTTTGGATACATACTTGCTAACTTTCTAGGATCTAAATGCCATCTGTAAAACATTTTATAAAAGTTCTCTCTTAAATTTTGAGCTTGGGTAAATTTCACATTTCTCACCCAGATCTTTTCCCAAGTATCCATTGTGATGACTTCCTGAATGTTCTGTGCCCATTTTATCATACAGTCCTTAACAATTTCTGTTTCTGAGTCAATCTCTATCAATGCAAGATATATCCGTTTGATATGCGCTGGTCCCTGATTTCTAATTTGTTTTACCAGATTTTCATCATCCCTCAAAAAACCAATCTTCTGATCTTCTTTCCACCTGGCTTGTAATTGTCCATATTGAAACCAAGTTTGTACAATCTTTTTTTCTCGTAAAAGATTGTATGACTTCAAACACCATACATTCCTCTCCAAAGTCAAAATTTCTTTATATGTAATCACATCATGTTTAAATCCAACATTTATATTCTCTATTGCGTGTTTGGGTATTGCCCATAACGGTATCTTATAATTTAATTTTTGTCTGTGCTTTTTCCAAACTCTCAACAAAGCATACCTCAAAATATGCATTTTAAAAACATTATCTACCTTTTTGTCATATAGTAAATATGCGTGCCAGCCAAATAACAAATCATGCCCTTCAAGATTTAAGAGTCTCCCCTGTGTCAAATTAATCCAATCACTTATAGCTGATAATGCAGCAGCTTCATAATATAATTTTAAATTGGGCATTCTTAGACCACCTCTTTCGCGTGTATCCTGCATAATTTTAAATTTGACCCGTGGCCTTTTCCCTGCCCAAACAAATTTATTGATACCCTTCTGCCACTCCTCCAAATTTGAATCCTTTTTGAGAATGGGTATCATTTGAAACAAAAATAAAAATTTTGGCAGAACATTCATTTTTACTGCTGCAATTCTTCCCAATAATGATAGTTGTAATTTTTTCCAACTATCCAATTCTTTTTGCACTTTATTCCATAACTTTTCATAATTATTTTTATATAATTTAACATTTGAGGGTGCTAGATATACCCCCAAATATTTAACCCTTTCAACAATTTCAAATCCAGTTAAGCTTTCTATAAAAACCTTTTGTGATACTGTCATATTTTTAGATAAAATTTTAGTTTTTTGTATATTAATCTTAAATCCAGAAACTTTCCCATATTGAAATATTAACTCCATCAATTCCATAACAGAATTTTCTGGATGTATCAAAGTAATAACCAGATCATCCGCAAAAGCCCTCAATTTATAGTCCTGATCTCTTATTTGAATTCCCTTAATTGTTTCCGAATTCCGTATTTTAATCAATAATATCTCCAATGTTAAAACAAATAATAAAGGTGATAACGGGCAACCCTGCCTCGTACCCTTTTCAATATTGCATATTTCAGTCAAACTATTAAAGCAGAGTATTGTTGACCCCTTTCATGAGTCATCATTCTCTGATTTGAAGGTTTTATCTCAAATCCTCTTTATTCCCCAGTTTGTTTCCCATTACTACCTGTAGTCCAATCACCTGCAGTAGCAGGAAACTGTATATACCATTCCAGACAAATGGTTTCCCAATATCTTCTGCATAAATTGGCAATAAAAAGTATTCATATTTAGAAACATAAGCATAAAGCGAATATTAAATTTTTGTTCTTTATAGTTCATCTGAGATTGTTCAGGTCTGATGACTCTTTTTTTCAAGTAATTGAATGTAGAACAAAGAATAATAGAGTTGGAAGAGACCTCAGAGGTCTTCTAACAGGAGACTCTATACCATTCAGACAAATGGTTGTCCAGTCTCTTTTTGAAATCTTCCAGTGATGGAGCACCCACAACTTCTGAAGGCAAAGCAATTCCATTGGTTGATTTCTCTCACCATTAGGAAATTTCTCCTTAATTCTAGGTTGCTACTGCATAGCCTACATGTGGTGCCCACTCACACACACACATGTAACTGTGGTTTAGTGAGTTTATTAATATTCCCCAGCAATTCTCTTCACCAAAACCTCAGAACTGTCCCAGTTAAGTCCAGCCACAAGCAGACCAAATTTAGTCCACAGGCAGTGGTTAATAGTCCACAAAGCAATTGAAAGTTGCTCAAACAAAATAACTCCACCAGGCAAAACTTAACTCCAAACACAAGAGACAGTGGTGGGATTCAGCCAGTTCACACCACTTTGGCAAAATCAGTAGTTAATTTTTTGTTGCCCAGGCAACACATTTGAATCCCACCACTGACAAGAGAGCTTACATGGCAAGAAAAGTTCAGTGTCTTCAAGGCACAATTCCAAACAGTGTCAATCCAGAGTGAAGCAGGAATGACAACGATCAAACAAACAGCTAGAAAACCAACATGTTGTTCCCAGCAATGCCACCATAGCCAGCTTTCTGGTGCAGCCCATCAGATGGGCAGAGTGTTCTCCTCTTGAGTAGTCTGGTTAACTTCCACTGTTCCTGCCTTTTCTCTGCCCTGTGTGTTCTTGGATGACATGCTGAAGGCAGTTCCTCTTCCTCTTGATTGGCAGTCTGCCACTGCAAACTTTCACCAGCCGAAGCCTCCTTCAAATCTCTTTTGGACAGCTGTTCAGAGACATCAATCAACCCAGTTCCTGACGTGCCAGGAATGAGCTTAACCTCAGCCGAGCTAAATTTGAGGAGGAATCAGGGGAGTTGCCCAAGGGAGATATCACACTACACTACCATGCACCTGGCACTACAGTCCCAGTGTCATCCTGGGACCACTTCATGACAGATATCAGGCATTTTAGTTCCAATTAAAATAAAAGTAATTAATTAATTTTCTTAATTCCAATTAAAATAATTGCAACATTCCAGTCTTAAACATTTATTTAGCAGTCTCAATAACTTCACAACTAATCTTCAATTTTAAACTTAGAAAAAAAAAATCAAGTTTCTCACTCAGAAGAAAATCCAATCTAATCAGAACCAATCTCTATGGTTGTGTTGCACAGCTCACAGTGGGGTTTTAGATCTGTTCATTTAGTTTGTTCATTAAAATTGAAAATGTTTTGTTAAACTAAAGTTTAAGATATTCATTTGGAAAGACCTGGCAGAATCTTATTGTTTGTTTGTTTGTTTTTAGCCCAAATCTAGTTTAAAATTTAGAAAATGACAAAATCTTGGTATTTTGTTAATTATCTCTAAAGTATTCAATGATATAAGTGAACTGATAGAAGTAGAAATCTTCTTATTTAAGATCTGCTAATTACTATAAAGGGACGCGGTGGCTCAGTGGGTTAGGACGCTGAGCTTGTCGATCAGAAGGTTGGCAGTTTGGCGGGTCGAATCCCGAGTGCCGCGTAACAGAGTGAGTGCCTGTTACTCGTCCCAGCTTCTGCCAACCTAGCAGTTCGAAAGCACGTAAAAATGCAAGTAGAAAAATAGGGACCACTCTGGTAGGAAGGTAACAGCGTTCTGTGCGCCTTTGGCATCTAGTCATGCCGGCCACATAACCACGGAAGACGTCCTCGGATAAGCGCTGGCACTTCGGCTTTGAAATGGAGATGAGCACCGGCCCCTAGAGTCGGAAACGACTAGCACGCATGTGTGGGGGAACCTTTACCTAATTACTATAAAGCAGACATGTCAAACACAAGGCCCGGGGGCCGGATGCGGCCCGCGAAGTGGTTTTATGCGGCCCGCGAAGCCATCCTGGAAACAGTGAGGGAACGGCCCCCACTGCCTTGGCCCAGGGCCAGAGACCCTCCTCCTGGCAGAGACCCTCAGATCTGTCCCACTCCTGCCCAGGCCCCCATAGGCACCCTTGATGCAAATGATGCAGAGCTGGCCACGCCCACCCAGTAGGCCATATGCACTCTAGCCACACCCACCCAGTAGGCCACGCCCACCCTGGCCACACCCACCCGGCCCCTTGAGGGCAACCACAATGCTGATGCGGCCCTCAGTGAAATTGAGTTTGACACCCCTGCTATAAAGCAACATTTTGGTACATTTTCTGAATTAAATTGGCTTAGTGGCATTCTATGTAAATTTAAAACTTTTTTAAAAAGTCTTTAGTTGGAAAACATTCTTTAATGTGTGTGACTTCACCTAAGACTGTTTTGTTATGTTTTGTCCCAGGTTTCTGTTTTCAGAATTTGTAAATGTCTTCCTAAAAACATCTCATAATAGTAACTTCTCATCATATTTTACTTGCATAATGAACATGTTTCAAGAGCCAGACAATGAATTGCCAGGTAACAAATATTTCCATAATAGCATACAATATATTTGTTTTTAAATCTTCCCCTTGTGAAAGAGTTTAATGGCAACTGGGTGCTTTATGGTGACATTGATGGCAGTTCATACCCAGATAAAAGCCAGGAAGCCTGATCAACAATAATTACTTCATGAGAACCAATAGTAGCACATGGCTTAATATAACTGTGGTGTATATATTTTTTCATAAAAAAATATTGGGTACTTGTCTTAAGAAAAGAACTGCAGTGACACTAGAAGTTGATGAATTAAAAACTTACAAAGAGAAACCTTCTTCATTTTGGTTAACACAGATGGATTTGCAATGCTTTACATTCTGTCATTTTATTTTGTGATAGTGATTCTAGCTTAAACCTAAAAACGAAAATATGTTCTGATATTCATTCAAAGGAAAAGCTATTTGATGAAACAAATAACATCCTAAAGTTGATAAAAATATTTGATAGTTTAGAAAGTTTATTCCCTGGATGAACCTTAAAATGTTCTTTGGAATGAATAGTCATTTTTTTTCTATGTGCTTGAAAAGAACTGAAACACAAAATGGAGTAATAAAGAAAAGAGTAGTCTGCAGTATTGTTTATTATGCATGAAGGTTTGATTCCTACTTCCTTCTTTTAAAGCAAGATTCAGCTCATGATGGTTAAATGTATTTTTTCCCTGAATTCTGTATACGAAAAGTCTTTCATTTACAACTATTTTAAACAATAGAATTCAAATATACCTCAGTTGCCATTCAGTAAAACTAATCTAAGAGCCAAATGCTTGCTGGAACTAATTGTTTTTGTTGGTTTTCCAAATGCCTGCAGAGTTTGTTAGTGATAATGGAAATCTATAAAAACAATGTATTACAAAATACAAGATGATGCTGTTTCTTACAGGAAATTGTACTCTTCCTCCAAAAATAAGAGAACTAAAAAGAGTCCTTTTTATTTCTCAAAATACTTATGCCACAGTTCCAGAGGTTCTAATGTTAAAAGTAAGTAAATGTATCATTTGGATGTGAAAAATACCAATGATAGTATGAAAGTGCATGCTTAGCAAGTTTTCAAAGCTCAGCAGGCTGTTTTTGTAGAATAGCATTGTTAGGGAAATGGACAGAGAAGTGTACCCCTACCTGCCACTTCTCTGCTCCAATTTTTTCTCTCTCCTTGTTTTTTCAGTTATGCATCTGAAGTCCTGCACTGAGTGCAGTTCAGGGTAGAACTGAAAAGGGGCTAAACTTTGTTTTCAGAGCTAGAAGAAACCAGTTTTTCACCCTATATTTTATCAGGACCAGCTCTAGTCATTAAATAATAGATAAAATCATATTCTGACACTCCCTATTTTTTGGCTCATGTTCCAATTTTGTTAGGAACTTAAAAAAGCATCCTTGTGTTCCTTTTTGAGTTTTTTAGCTTTACTGTTATGATTTTATTTATTTATTTATTTATTTATTTATTTATTTATTTATTTATTTATTTATTTATTTATTTTTATTACATTTATATCCTGCCCTTCTCCGAAGACTCAGGGCGGCTTACAAGCTTAGCAGTAGCCTTCATTCTATGTATATGCCTGCTTATTAGGGCTTTCACACACACACCCAAGCGGCATTATTACAAAGTCAGTTTAATTGCCCCCAACAATCTGGGTCCTCATTTTATCTACCTCGGAAGGATGGAAGGCTGAGTCAACCTTGAGCCTGGTGGGATGCGAACCTGCACTAATTGCAGGCAGCTGGTGTTACTTAAGGAGGCATTAGCCCTCTGCTCCACCAAGGCCCAATTTTCAGCCATGGACATTTTTTTCTCAGACATTTTCATCCTATTTAAACAGTAAGTAATTTTACTTACATTAGTTCCCATTGTCATAAGGCAATAATTCTGCATAAATATATTTAATCCTTACGTAGGTATACTAGTTCACAAATATGCTATTACCTCTTGTAACTTTGATAAGCTGATAATCACACTATTCATTTGCTCAGGATCTTCCCGGTAATATTGCTCCGGTAATATTATCAGCTTTCTGAGCTATAATTATATATATTTTTCATGATTTGCAACATTTGGTTAGTGCTGCTCACTACTACTCCAGTGACTTTGTGAATACATATTTCAAAAAGTGTAGAAAGAAGAAGTTCCAAAGCAACAAGGAAAGGTTATTATATTTTATACTCGTATTGTGTACTTTGGAAGTCTTTTCAACTTTAGCGTCTCCTAAAATTTGGCACCCTGGGCAACTGCCTTACTTACCTAGACCTAGAATCCAATCCTGATTATATGCAAAGGCTTCCATCATTGTCATGAAAGTATTATTTCCCTTCAATATTGGTTAGGCTTCTTTCATTGCTTTTTATTATTTATTTATGACTAATTTTGTCTCTATTTTGATTGTTTAAAGCTAACCCATCTTCAAAACCTAACATCACTCCTTTGTGATTTCGAGAGTATTAGATGGTTGCAGCAAACATGCCAGCTCCCTGATGTTAGTTTTGCTGAGTTGTGCAGTCAAAGTGAATTCCACAAGAAGCTTCTTCATAGTAGAAACCAAAGTGGTCATGCATTGACCAATTTAATTAGCCACAGAAGACTCTTCCAAGAATTTCAGGAAATAATTGTTGGGAATCCCCAAAAGCTTCTGCAACAAATTAAGTGGTAAGATTCTTTGCATATAATATGTAGCAATTAGTATCTATTTCAGAGGGCCAATACTTACTCCTTTTCTTTTCTTCAAAAAGGTTACAAGAAAATGTCTCCCAACTTAAATATTTCCGTGATAACTCTAAGCATATTTCTTCCTTGAACTCTATAATGAATATCACTAAGATTGCACCACATTCCAGAAAACAAGGTAATCTTTGCTTTCAACAATTATGTATGGATAGACTTTCCTTTATTTCAGCTTTCTGCCTATTTCCTTTAACATTTTTCTGAAGTTTTAAAATAATGTTTTTTGGAGAACTTAGATCGAAATAAATGTGATAAGATAGGTGGATTAGGTCTTATGAATTTTGTTTGTTGATTTTTTTTTAATTATATTTTTTTATTAAACAAATTTTAAATAAAAAAACAAGAATATTATTACAAAGTACTGAAAAGTGCATCAAATAGAAAAACACCAAAACATCCTAGACACCAAAAAAACAAAAACAACAACATTAAACAGGACCGGGGAGTGTAATACTACCCCTAATTTCTTTTTCTCGTGCATCCCAGGCTAAGTAACCTTTAATTACCAAATATTAGAAATCTATAATTGTATATATCTCCAGGTTCTATACCTCAAATAATAATACACAATCATCTGGTATTTCCCCCGTTGAGATTAAATATTCTATTTTGTAACCATGAATACCAGGAGTCCCAACTTTTATTGAAAAGTGATTCACTTTTCCCTTTGAGACTATATGTCATTCGATCTGACTCTGCGCATAGTAATACTTTCTCTATTACTTGATAGTCCATTGGGATTTCCTTCGTCTTCCAATATTGCGCATAAATCATACGCGCCGCTGTTGTAATATGTATTACTAGATACCAAACATTTTTTGGTACTTCTTGTGGCTTCATCCCCAAGAGGAAAATAGCTGGGTCCAATTGAAGATCATATCCTGTTATTTGAAATAACCAATTTTTTATATTGGTCCAGTAACGCCTAACCTTTGGACAAGTCCACCATTGATGGTAGAAAATGCCCCTGGCAGAATCACATTTCCAACATTTATCATTTGCATTGGGAAACATTTTTGAAATTCGTGCGGGAGCTAAGTACCATCTATACAACATTTTGTACATATTTTCTTTAAACGACGTTGCTAACGTTAATTTTATATTTTTCTTCCAAATTTGTTCCCACTCTTCTAATTCTATAGTGCGACCAATATTTCTCCCCCAGGCAATCATTACGTCATTTATTGTTCCTCCTTCCATCCCATGGAACAAAAGTAGATTATAGGTCTTAGATAAAAATTTAGCATCACTTCCCCATAAAATCTTGTCTAATTCTTATGGGATTATATTGATTCCAAATTCCTGCTTATCCCTATTAAACCTTGAGCTCATTTGAGAATACAACCACCAATCCAAACACACCCTACTTTTTTTTAAATCTTGAATGGTTGTGGTGGTGGGTGGTGTCAGTAACAAGATGACAGTATTGAAAAGACAGTGTTTTTTAAAAAAATTTGGTGGGGGTTGTAAATAGTAGATTTCATTTAGCATGGGTGAAATGCCAAAAACTCTATCACCAAAAATTGCTAAGGTTTTCTGAGAGTACATTAGGGACAAAGAGAATAGGCCTGGAAGTGCATCAAAAAAAAAAAAAAAAGATACCAACCTCCAATCTAGGATGAAAAATTGTAAAGTGGGAGCTAAAAATCAGTCATGGACAGGAAAGACCATTGACTTTTCTGTACAAAAATGTAAACAGGTAATCATGAAAGTACGACAGATCATTTAATGATTATTCAAAGTTACAAAGATCTCCCCCCCCAAAAAAACTATATACAATTCTGTTTCAAAGTTAAAAATTCTATGTTGAATATGATAACAGCAGCACGGTTACTGGTGGGACAATATTGGAAGAAGGATAGTTTGCCTACTATAGAAGAATGGGTGTTTAAAGTTTCGAATCTTGCAGAAATGTCTAAGATTTCTGCTTACTTGAAAGATCATTCACAGGAAAGATATATTTCAGTTTGGAGGAGATGGATAGATTATATTCAGAACAAATATGGGACCAAAAAGTTCCATTTAGCTTATGAGTAGATTTTAGTGGGATATTGTTAATGGTACTCTGTATGTAGTTATGTTAAAGGGGAGTTAAAGCACATTATGAATTTGGTTAATTGTATATTATGCATAATTTTTATTTAGAATGTGATTATTATAACTATAATCCTGTATTTAGCTCTGGGAAGTGGGGAGGGGAAGTGGGTGGGTTGGGGTGGGGGGGATTTGGGGATATATTGTAAAATTTTGTTTTTGTAAAACTCTTTAATAAAAAAAAAATTCTATGAACCCACCCAATCATTTGCCCAGTCCAGTCCAGCCCAGTCTAGCCCCGGCATGGCACAGAAAGTGAGGCAGCAGCTCTACATGCGTCAGACCCAACCCTTGCAGAATGCCCTTCTCCCGCTGCCCTGACCTGATTCCTTACCTCTCCCCGGCTTGTTCCGTGGCCTCATGGCAGCGGCATTGGGCAGGAGGCAGCAAAAAGGACTTGCTGAGGATTGAGCCACATTTGCCGCCACCACTCTCAGAGCCAGAGATCAGCAGGGCCTCGTCATGGGAGGACTCAGGGGCATAGGGATCCAGCCCTATGAAGCCCACCTTTTTCTTGCCCAAGCTGCCTGGATACATGCCCCCATTGTGTGACTTCTGCAGCTCCAGTGGCGGGACAGCCACATGAGGCAAAGGCACTGCCCGGGGCTGGAGGGGAGGGTGGGCAGATTGCAGGTGTTGACAGCTTGGGGGAGGTGAGGGCATCTGGGTGGGGACAGGGGCAGCAACCTTACCCTGTGTGGCTTCAGCAGGTGTCTGGCAAGGGCAGTGAAGCAACAGACCCCTCCCCATGCCTCTCATGGAGTGCCCTGCTCCCACTGCTCCCCCCACCCCCACATGGCACCTTTTTTCCAGCTCCAACACATCACTTCCTTCGTCACTGTGTGGGACTGAAAATAAAGTTCAATCAAGCAATTCCAACTTTGTGAGATTTTTTTTCCTGTGAGAAGTTGAAATTGTTTGATTGAAACTTTTTTTTTTTGCACACAGCGGTGGAGATCTAGGACTGGGGCAATGGTGCACATGCCCACAGAAAGGGCTCTGTGTGCTACTTGTGGCATGTATGTCATAGGTTCACCACCACAGGTCTAGCTTTTTCTTAAAAATCTCCAGTAATGGAGCCCTCATGATTTCTGTACTAGGTTGTACTAGAAGGTCCCTTCCAACCTTGTTTTTCTATGAAATGCTTACAAATCTGATTTGAGAATAATAATAATATAATATAATAATATAAGCCACTGTTAGATGTTTTTGTGCCAGCCATGGCAGTTCCCCCAAAAGGTCATCAGATGGGAGCAAAGAGGCATCTTTGCTCCCACTGATGGGTCAGGAGTCTTCGGCCCCTGCAGCCCCATTGGTGAAAGTTAATTGGTAAGGGACGAACTGAGGACCCCCATAAATACCTCTGCTCAGGGGCTGCTCTCTCTCTTGTTATTCTGCTTGCTTGCTCTCTCTTGTGGGAATGTTCCATGAGCTCAATCCAGGCATGGATGCCTCCATGCCAGGGAACTCTTTCTCTTTACTCATCATTAATAAAGCTTCATATGATTGCATCCCTGCGTGCTGCCTTTTACTTGGAAGCTACCTTAACGAACCATTGGTCTCGTGAGGCCATCTCACAATTGGTAGTAGAGAGGATGGTTTAAGGCAACGCTTCCAAGCCAGCAGCTAGAAGCAATGATGCCTGGAGGTTCCAGCAAGAACCCATTTGAGACGGATGGCAGGAGATCCCCGATTGTGACCAGGAGTTTTCAATCAAGAATGGCAGCCCTGCATCCAGCCCCTGACGCAAACTTCGCTCCAGGAGAAAATACAGATGATCTCTATTTCCCCAGAGGACCCAGCGGAGCGTCAGGGACCCCTTCGCATGCCTTCCCACAACTGCAAGCCACAGAGGGAAGCATGGAAGGCTTACAGTCCACCCAAGACTGCTCAGACACCGGGGAAGTGGCCAGGGACCAGGCCACTTCCAATGTGGACCAGATGACTGAACGGGAATGCAGGGAGCTGCTCCAAATGCTCTTGCAGCACAAAGGACACCACAAGCCTCTCCATGAAGGATGCCAGCGCAGGGGGCTCTGGACACCGGGTAAGTCCTTCCCCAGCGCCCACGAGGCCCCCTAACATGGCACCAGCCACCCTGGGGGCCCCCGGGGCCCCAGAGCTTTTGGCGGGAAATTTCCTGCCAAATGGTGATCTGCAGCTTCTGGGGCCTACCGGAAGCAAGATGGCGGCCCCCAGGACACCAAGCCTCGAGGCCCAGCAATTGCTGGCATCCAGCCAAAGCAGCACGCAAACCGCCCAGTCTTCCCCACCAGAAAGCCTGAAGGCCTATGATGGCATCGAAGCCTGCCCAACCAATCCTACTGCAGCAGGGTTTAAAGCAGCCATCCAGATCCTGTTTACAGCCCTGGAGGCCAAGACAACCGAGGCCTTGACATCGGGGGTAGCCAGCCTCCCTCGCTACCCCCAGGAGCCTCCCAGAGGAGCTCCGCAGCCCCCAATCCTCTCCCCGGGGCCTAACTGCCGGGAAGCGTCCAGCCTGGAGCCTCCCAGCTGCGTCCTGCAACCCCAGAGGGCCCCCAGTGAACCCCCGGGCCCTCCAGCCTACTTCTCGCCACCTCCCAGATGCCCTGCTTACCAGATGGTCTTCAGGGGGCCTCCGGATGAGGCCCCCTCCTCTAGCGCCATCTTCAGCCCCCTCCAGGGTCTCCAGGACCAGCGATGGGCTCCTCCGGGCAATCCACGGCATCCCTGGGCCATCTCGGCCCCATCCTGCAGTCTTTGCCCCCCGATGAGTGCTCCAGTGCCGAGGGGGCTTCAGGAGGAATCTTCGGGGCTTCTGCGGCCTTCAGCCCCTCTTCGGGCCAAATCCCAGCCTGCAAGTCTAGGCCTGGGCCAGGCTCAGAGGCAGAGAAAGAGACGTCCCCTCCCTCCGTCTCCTGGGCTCAAATGAATCCTGAGCATGCCCAGTCGGGGCCATCCAAAAATCAGAGAAAAATACCACCATCTGCCAGCAGAGGGATCCCTCTTCCATTCACCTCAATGGAGAGCTCTCAGATGTATAGAAATGGACAAAGAGCTGGGGAAAATCTCTTTCATTCCCAGACTTCCTCTGCTTCTGCACTCTCAAATAAATTTGAAAAACTGCGTCTTGGGGGGGAAAATTTCAGCAGTTGGAATAAAGAAGTGCAGGTATGTCTATTAGAGCAAGGGACTCTAGAGATGGTTCTGGACCCCCCACCTCTTCCCTGGGGACCCCAAAAAGAGTGGTATCATAGGAAAGCATATACCACTCTGCTGAGCTCACTGGATGCTAACTTGTACCCCAGCATTCCAGATGGGCTCACAGCTGGTGAAGTTTGGGGGTTATTATACAATTTATTCAACAGCAACACCATCGGTTCAATCACCAGACTCACAACTGAGTTTTACACCACCAGACTGAGGTTTGGGGCTAACATGGCTGAACACCTGGGAAAATTGAAGGCGCTCAGGGCAGCACTGATGTTCAGAGACTACCTTGTACCTGATGTGAACATGGTCGCCGTCATTCTGGCTTCCCTGGACAAAAATTGGAGCAGTTTCATTGTTTCACTGGAGGGGACAACGAAGGAAGCCATGACTCTGTCCTACCTCACAGGGAGGCTCATTGAGGAAGACAGAAGGCGCAGAGATGCAGGAGAATACGCCAGAGCCACCACCCAGCGAGCCAGCAGGAGGCACCACAACTCAGAGCAGGTTAATGCTCTACTTAAGTGTTTCATCTGTGGCTCTGAGGAGCATCACCAACAAGGCCCCAAGTGTGGTCCCAATCAAGGAAGGGGCAAGGGGCAAGGAAGGGGGCGCGGCGGGGGCAAAGGTAGTGCCAAGGGCAATTTTGTGTGTACTTGTGCTCTCACCCCCACCACAAAGGCTGATAGCTCCACTGGCTTATGGTTACTAGACTCTGGAGCTTCATCTCACATTACCAATATGAAACAAGGGTTTAAAAGGTTAAAGAAAATTAACTCCTCTGTCAAGGTGGCCAATGGTGATAAGGCTTTGGTTGTTGGGGAGGGCACTGACTCTCTACCCAGACTAGGAAATGTTGAAGGGGTACTGCATGCTCCCTCCTTTGCCAACAATCTGTTAAGCATTATCAAATTATGTGACGATGACAGGGTGGAAGTTTTATTTCGCAAAGGGGGAGGTCATGTCACCTGGAACCAGAGGGTTATTGGAAGTATTGCCCTCATAAATGGTTTGCCATACTTCTCCCCTGAGAACCCAGCCACAGAAGACAGTCCACCGGGTGCCACCTCAGAAGGGGCCTGCGCACGGAAAGAGAGAAAGCCACCTCAGCCAGCCCCACGGCTTTCCAAGGGCAGAGTGGACAAGAAAACCGAACCTCAGCAGGCACCTAAAGCACCGCTCAAGGCAACCAGAGCCAAGAGGGTGTCAGTGGGGAAGCCGCTCCATGATAAGTGTGCCCATCTCCTACACCGAAGATTAGGTCATGCGAGCTTCCCTGTGGTTAAAAAGATGGGAGAATTTGCTGAGGGAGTCCAGCTCAAGGATTGTGAGATGTTCCTGGACTGTGCCATCTGTAAGAGGGCAAAGAGGAAGGCTGCCCCCATCCCTAAGGTGTCACTGCGTAAGACCCAATATCTGTACCAACTAGTACATATTGATTTGGTTGGGCCATTTACACCATCCCTAGGGAAAAGACAGTATTTCCTCACTGCCGTTGACGATTTTTCACGGTACGGCCACGTGTATACCCTCACAGAAAAATCTGAAGCCTTTGACGCCATAAGATCACTGCACAACTTTGTATAAGACCAAGATTGCACAACTGCAGAGCGACCGCGGAGCTGAGTTCATGTCCCGAAAATTCCAGGACTGGGTAAGGCGTAAGGGCATCTGCCATTTTCTTACAGCGCCCTTCACTCCTGCTCAGAATGGTGTAGCTGAGAAAAGAAATGGAATCCTGCAAACTATGGTGCGTAGTCTGATTGCGGATGCTGGGGTCGCGGAATCATACTGGGCAGAGGCGGTGAAATACGCCAATTACACCTTAAACCGCACCTGGAGCAGTGTTGTGGATCAGACCCTATATTTCCTGGTCCACGGTAGGAAACCAAGTCTGGGACACTTGCGTGTGTTTGGCTCCTACGCTTGGGTGCACATCCCAAAGCAACTGCGGAAGAAGGGGAGATCTGTCTCCCAGAGACTAAGGTTCTTGGGCTATACTCCTGGCTTCAAGGCCTACCGTTTCCTGGGAGAAGGGGGCAGGACTGTGATTTCCCAATCTGCCTCCTTCGAAGAGGACTCCAATTGGACCCAGATTCACTCAAATGATCTGAGCCCATATGTCAACCGACCCAGCAAGGACACACCGACCACGACATCACCTGAGATGACCACATACCCTGCCACCGACGAGAGCGAGGAACAAGACGAAGATGTCATCCTATCTGGTTCAGATGGGGAGGATGAACCATCCAGTCCTGAGGTGACACCTCAGAGACCCGCGATACCCAGCACCTGGGACCGAGGGTCTTCACATCCCGGTTGTGAAATGCCGGCTAACAAGGAACCCGCAGAACAAAAAGGCAGTGAGTGGCAGGAGGTCAGGAGGTCAAAGCGGTCCAACAAAGGGATCCCGCCAAAGAGAATCAACATTGGGCACATCGCGTCTGTCAACAGCGTTGTGGTCACCCCAATATCCTTCTCTGACATCCAGGAGCTGCCCATCAAAGAACAGGAGAAATGGCAGCTCGCGATGGAGCAGGAGATGGCAAGCCTGAAAAAGCTCAAGGTCTTCACCCCCCAGCAATCACCAAAGGAGAGGAAAGTCATTGGCACAAGGTGGGTTTTCAAGGCCAAACCACTTGCCAACGGCCTCTACCTGTATAAGGCCCGTTTGGTAGCTCAGGGTTTCGCCCAGCGCTACATGGAGGACTACGGGGAGACCTACTCTCCAACCATCCAGGCAGAGAGCGTCAAGGCCGCCCTCATAACTTCAGCCACTCTGGGGGAGGAAGTCTTCCAATTCGACATCCAGACGGCTTACCTCCATGCCAACTTGGACCGGCAGATCTACGTGAAGGCCCCTCCTGGCTACCAGCAGGAAGGGGGAAACACATGGCTGCTCTGAAAAGGGTTATATGGCCTCAAGCAGTCGGGGAAACTATGGTACGACTGCCTTAGAAAAAGTTTAGAACGAGTTGGTTTCAGTGCATCCCATGCAGATGAATGTGTTTTCACACGCAACTCCAAGGGTACCACAGAAGGGGTGTTAGTTTATGTGGACGACCTCCTATATGTAGGGCCTGACAAGGAAGGGTGTGATAAATTTGCCAAGGCCCTGGGGGAAAAGTTTACCCTGAAGTCTTTGGGGCGGATTGACAGGTACTTGGGTGTGCACATCTTGGCCATTAAGGAGGGGTTCGCCCTATCTCAGAAAGAAAAGATTAAGGAGTTATTGACCAAATGCAAAATGGCAGAATCTAACCCAATGCATAGCCTGATACAAAGTGACTATTACAGTCACACTCACAAGGACGGTCCTGAGTTCACAGATAATAAGCTTTACAGATCTGTGATCGGCTCCTTGCTATATATCAGCAATTGGAGCAGGCCTGACATAGCTTTAGCTGTGAATCTACTGTCCAGGCATGTGGAACACCCAAAGGAATTCCACTGGACTGCTGTTAAGAGGGTACTTAGGTACCTCAGGGGCACGACCGATGCTCTCCTTGTGCTGGAGCCAGAGAAGGGGAAGACGGCCCAGCTCTCCGCTTACTCGGATGCAGACTGGGCTGGTGACACTAAGAGTAGACGGAGCACCTCTGGTTTCCTCATATTGCTAAATGGCTGTCCTATCCATTGGCATGTTAGGCAGCAAAAATTTGTTTCTTGCTCCACGGCCGAGGCGGAATATGCCAGCCTGTCGGACACGGCCAATGATTTGATTTGGTTCGATGCTCTGATAATGAGCATCTGGCCACCTCCTCCTCTGCCCATCCAAATTCAAGAGGATAATACGGCTGCAATTGCAATCTCGGGGGCATATGCAGTGGGCTCTAGGTCCCGCCACATAGACATACGCTATAAAAATGCATTCACTGGTCTCTGTCATTGGCTGGCAATAAGGGGAATTGTTAGATGTTTTTGTGCCAGCCATGGCAGTTCCCCAAAAAGGTCATCAGATGGGAGCAAAGAGGCATCTTTGCTCCCACTGATGGGTCAGGGGTCTTTGGCCCCTGCAGCCACATTGGTGAGAGTTAATTGGTAAGGGAGGGGCTGAGGACCCCCATAAATACCTCTGCTCAGGGGCTGCTCTCTCTTGTTATTCTGCTTGCTTGCTCTCTCTTGTGGGAATGTTCCATGAGCTCAATCCAAGCATGGATGCCTCCATGCCAGGGAACTCTTTCTCTTTACTCATCATTAATAAAGCTTCATATGATTGCATCCCTGCGTGCTGCCTTTTACTTGGAAGCTACCTTAACGAACCATTGGTCTCGTGAGGCCATCTCACAGCCACTCAGAAGAAAGACCAAACAAATAACTGAGTTAACAATGTATTGTATAAATAGCCACAGTGTTCCAACAAATGCTGCAAACACTGGATGGTATAGCTATCTATGTGATGTCATATCTCTCTTCTCAAATTGCCTTTTCCCAAAGCTGGCCATACGCAGATCCTTCAATCTGTATTCATAGGATCATCTCAATTGCCCTTATTTGAACCTTCTCTAATTTCTGTGAATCCTTCTTAAATTGTCATGCCTCAAACTGGACACCAAAGTCCAGGTGAGGTCTAACTGAATTCTATATCTATTGTTGGGGGCAATAAGCTGACTTTGTAATAATGTGCTGGGGGGGGGGGGTGGCGAAAGCCCTAATAAGCAGGCATATACATAGAATGAAGGATATTGCTAAGCACATTGGTTTGTGCTTAAATTGTAAGCCGCCCTGAGTCTTCAGAGAAGGGCGGGATATAAATGGGATTAAAATTAAAAATAAATAAAAATAAATATAAAATGCTTCATTCTCCAAAATTGGAAATTTTACTTATTGATGCAACTATACTTGCCTGTTTTGCAGTCATAACACATTGCTGACTTATATTTATTTTGCAATCAACTGAAACTGTGGAACTAGTCCTGCCTTAAACACAAAGTTGAAGAACGAAAACCATTTGGGGTACTAAAATGTTGCCAAAAAACCTTCATGGATTTGTCAGTGTAGTCACCAGGAGTCAAGGCTGACGAGCATAACCTCATCCCCCCCCCCAAAAGGAAATCAAGTGCTGTTCTAAAGATAATTAAATGAGGTGTCCATATCTATTCAGAAAATACAGTTACTGACTAATAATATTGTCTGCATTATTAGGGATTGCTCAACTTGTTGATGAGAAAATAACAGTTTTTTAAATTTTGAATTTTAATTAATTACAGCAATACTGATTTTTTTACAGAGGTAACTGGTAAAAAAATAAATAGAATATATTGATCACCAAACACATTCATCTGATATAATTTAAATAAGAAGGGAAATTAACATTCATTTAAAAATATGTATTTCTTATGCTTCTGAAATGAGTCAGATGAAATTGAAGAAGTATGAAAATAGGCTTAATTTTTTATAAACAATATGGTTTATTTATTTATTTATTTTAAAAAAAGAATACCAAATAATTGTAAATGTATGTGCTTGCTCAAGTTTCTCTTTGAAATAAAAATACAAATTAATTTTAAATAGGAGAATAAACATTTTGAATATTTTCTTATTCAGATTATTACTTTATAGCATAAAGCACTTTTCTTTTGCAAACCATTAACAAACTTTTTAATTTTAAACTTTTGTTCTGTGATGTTTTAAAGATATGGTCATAGATCTGTTCCGAAATGCTGATGGCCTCAAGAATGATCTCAGAAATATTGTAGGAATGTCTACCAAAAGTATCAGTGCTTTCATGGAAATGCCCCTTTCAGAAAACAAAACACAGGCAAGTTTTTTAGGAATAATAACTATAAGCTAAGATGACTTTTCAGAGATTATATCATACATGCTCATCTGTGTAAAAAATTAGGTGTGACTGAATGGTTGATATCAGTGGGTAACTCATCTTTTTCAGTGATGTATCTGTCTAATAATATAGATTCACTTCTAAATCAAATCATAATATTTCAGCCTATGATAGTCTGATATTCTATTCAGTGGGCAAAAAGTGATGCTGATACATAGATGAAAAAAAAATAAATCCCAGTGCTACAGATAAAAAGATAATTGTTGAGAGAAAGGGACATTAAAAAATAAACTGGCTGATTGTCAGTTAACATCCCAAAATGACAGTTACATATAGAGAAAAAGCAGAGGCTTTCCAAAATGTTTAATTCTGTTTTTCACATTTTTTATAAATCTGTTTGAATAAGGTTTATAAAAAACTACATTACCTTAAATGTGGGTTGAGTAATAGTTAGATCAGGGTGTTTGTTTCTGATTTTACAGGGCAAGTTTTTAAACTGGGAAACATATATAGTCTGTTTAACCATGCAATAATATATATATATATATATATATATATATATATATATATATAT
>JAKJMR010017560.1:152473-193014 GCA_024449315.1 Daboia siamensis
ACACACACACACACACACACACACACACACACACACACACACACATATATATATATATATATATATATATATATATATATATATATATATATATATATGTGTGTGTGTGTGTGTGTGTGTGTGTGTGTGTGTGTGTGTGTGTGTGTGTGTGTGTGTGTTCACCAGAGGAAAGAAAGTCTATGTTAAGCCATACCCAACTAAGGAAGCGTTAGGGCAGGCAACAATATTGGAAACATGAATATAGCATATGCTTGCACTTCATCAATAAGTTCTTGTTCTTGATCATGAAATAGCAAGATACAAAAATTAATATATTAATAGTTAAAACTCAAGAATTTGAGTGCTTTGATTCCTGTTTTTGCTTACGAGATGTTAAGAAACTGCCTGATATAACAACTATCTATCTGCTGCTTTGTTAAATGGTCTATGTCAGTGGTCTTAATTTAAACTCTATAGTGAGAGTTTAGTATTTACCACTCTGCTTTTTTTCATGCCAATACAGCTGATATTTCAAATACTGCAGCTAGAGTCCTGTAATACTGATCCTGATGATGCTAAGCTGGAAATTATAGCAAAACAATTCTGCAACTTCTCCTTTGCAGAAAGGGCTTACAAATCTTATCTTTTGGGGATCACATTTCTGCGTTACTTAGATGTCTACAAATTCATCTATAAGGTTTGTTTCATGTGTTTGCTTTTCTTTGCCATTCTATGCATAAGGGGGGGAGGGGGAGGATCCATGGGATAAACAGCCCATTTTAAAGTGATACATCAATTTAATGGGACCAGATGCGACTTGGGCAACTTTGTGGTCCAGCATGATTGAAAATAAATGTTATGAATACCAGTAGAGATGACTCTTTAGCATGTTCATTTGGAAGGAAGGAACAGGTGTAGACGATAATATTTTTCAATATATAGATACCAGACAGGATTATGGAGCACAACTCATATAAAGTGCTGAGATCTATAAGTGAAAAGTAAGGTGTTAATAATAATAGCATTTATAATACATGAACATACATAGTATTTCTTTATATGATCATTAGCAAAATATGTATGTTTCATATAGCAGAGGGAAGAAAGCAGACTATTTATACTTATGAAATACATAAAGTGGCCTCAATGTCACACTCTTACACACATACAAATGTATTCTGCTTTGAAAGGGTTCTATTAAGCCTATTTAAGCCTGGATTTTCTCCATTATGCCACTGCAGTTGGCAAAACCTAGTGGACTTTAACTCATCACAAAAGGTTAAACTGATTTAAATCTGATGAAGACTTCCCTGAGAGGTCATTGGGAAATCTCAGACTATTAGCTAGACTGAGAAGTTGAAAAAACATGTTGGAAGAAGACAGTGGCGAATCATTTCCATATTTTTGCTAAAATAAATCTTATGAACATATCCAGGAGCAGGATTTCACTAAGGAGGACAATGTTTAATTCCCCCATTCTTCTATATGCTGGCACTGATCTCCCTTCATCTACCTGAGCAGAGGTGTGTAGAAAATGAAGAGGTTAACTACATTTTAGCACTGAGGATTTTAAAAGTAGTACAAACTACATAGTAGTTTGAGTTGCTGCCTCCAAGCTTATTTCTCTTCAGTGATTGCTTTAGTAGTAAATGGAAAATTTAAATCACTTCATCTCTGAAGCAATCGCTGAAAGAATGAAGTGAGACTCTAGGGGTGGGGTGGGTTTCTGGGTGGTTTTTTTTTTTTTACCTTCCAGGGAAATAAGAATAATAGAAAAAACAACTATAATGTATTTCAAAAAATCATTTAAAAAGAATATTCTAAATAAATTTAGTTTATAATATTGCTCAAAGTCTTAGTGTAACTATTGTCACTATTAATTATTGTTGTGCTTCCAAGACTATAATTGGACAGTGTATATACTCCTTTGTAGAAGATACAGGTAATCCCCGAGTTATGAGTGTACACTTAAGGCTCGTTCAAAGTTACATGATCAGCGCTCCCTAGTGTTTATGAGCAAGTCCCAAAATTACAAATATTGCAGCACCATGGCAATTGTTCACCCTTACGAGTGACTTCAGTGGCACTGCAACATTCACCCTATTCCCCCTACACTCCTCACAACCGCTTCCCCCTCCCTTCCTGCTGCGCCGGACTCACTTACCTTGCAAAAATCCTCTTGGAGAGGAGAGTCAGCTTGCAAATGCTTTTCACACTGAGAGGCCATGGATCTGGAGTCTGTGATCTTGCATGAGTGTTTGAAGTTGTGCCAAATCATGGACCTCAGAAATTTTCATTCTCTGTGTGAAAGGTGCCTGTCTCTTGCTCCTGCCCCTAACTCCTTTCAGCCTGAAGGCAGGCCTGAAGCTTTCAACTGAGGGAGAAAGCCAGGCCTCTCGCACCCACATCCAGCCCCCCAGAACTCACCACAATGGGGGAGAAAGTGACTCCATTGACCCTGGAGCCTCAGAGGCCTCCTCCTAGCCACCTGGAACAAAGGCCAGGGGAGGCTTCTGCATGCCCCCAGAGGTTGGATCCAGCCCTTGGAGGGGTCCTTCAAGGTGCTGCCAACCAAAACGGAGCTTCCAGAGGTTGGATCCAGCCCTTGGAGGGGTCCTTCAAACTGCTGCCAACCAAAACGGAGCTTCCAGAGGTTGGATCCAGGCCTTGGAGGAATCCTTCAAGCTGTTTGCACCTGAAACAGAGATTGGGGGGGGGGGGGTTGTTTTCCATACCTCTGGATCCAGAGGTTGGATCATGGCCTCGGAGGACTTCTCCAAGCTGCTGCTGCCCAGAATGGAGTTTACGAGGCCTGGATCCAACCTCCGGAGGCATGCAGAAGCCCCCCTCCGATCTTCATTCCAGGTGCAAATGGCTTGGAGGATCCTTCCAAGGCCAGGATCCAACCTTCAGAAGCTTCCTTCCGGACAGCAGCAGCTTGAAGGACCCCTCTGAGAGCTGGATCCAACTCTGGAGGCATGCAGAAGTGCCCCCTGATCTCTGTTCAGGGTGCAAATAGCTTAGAGGATCCCCCAGGCCTGGATCCAACCTCTGGAAGCTCTGTTCTGGCCAACAGCAGCTTGAAGGACCCCTCCAAGGGCTGGATCCTACCTCTGGAAGCTCTGTTCTGGGTGGCAGCAGCTTGGAGGACTCCTCCGAGGGCTGGATCCAACCTCCAGAGGCATGCAGAATCACCCCCCAATCTCTGTTCCAGGTGCAAACGGCTTGGAGGACCCCTTCAAGGCCTGGATCCAACCTCTGGAAGCTCTGTTCTGGGTGGCAGCAGCTGGGAGCAGTCCTCTGAGGCCTGGATCCAACCTCTGGAGGCATGCAGAAGCCTCCCCTGATCTCTGTTCCAGGGGTGGCAGTTACATGGCTCCAGAGTTGAGGGGAAGCAGGAGGCAGGCACTGCAAACAGCGTGAGAATTCAGGCACCCATTCTCTGTGAAAGAGAATAGGTGCCTGAACCCGTGTGATATTATAGTACCAGAGGCTTCCATGGACTCTCCTGTCCCTCAAAAGCAGGAGCCGCAGCAGAGAGGAGACAGATCTTTTCAAAGTAAGTGAGTCTGGCGCAGCAAGAAGGGAGGGGTAAGCATGAGGTTTCTTACTGGGTTGGGGAGACCTTGGGGGCCTGATCCATCTCTAGTCCCCCCCCCTATGGCCTTCCCTACCCTGAGATACCTATGTGCACTTAATGAGCTGTGGGCGTTTTAATGAACAAGGGAGTGATCTCATTCAAGGTATGAGATTCACTCCCATGAGTTTTCTGAGTTAAGAGTGGAATGTGCAGGCTCCATTACACTCGTAACTAGAGAACTACTTGTATTTAAATGAGTGATTCTGTAGAATTCATTGAAATATTTGGAGTTATATGAACATTTAAATTGAAATTTTAAGTAGAGATTGTATTTATCCAGCAGTATGCAATGCTCAAATTGACATCCCTAAATCTCAGTGCAAAATCTAAACATACTGTGTTTCACGGATGGGGTGGATTTATTCAAAAGGGATATTATTACTTACCAGATAAGAAATCTGAAAAGACATTAGCCATTTGTTCAGTTGTAACAATATTATTTGATTCACGAGGATGCCTCCACATAGTAATAGACTAGTAAGATCTCCAAAATTCATGTATTCAAATTCAGCAAGTAGAACCTTGAAATTATGAATACTATATACTATAATTACTGACTTCTTGGCAAGGGGTAGAGCCAGGAATGGTAAGTTGTGGAACTAACAAATGGTACTGATACTGAAATGTTGATTTTAAAGGATGCAGCAGAGTGAAGCATGATGAACTTTACATGGACTGGAGAATACAGGATTAATAACAATTCTTATTGAACTTAGCAGAAAATAGACTGCTTTTCATAGTTCCATTCTCTCCCTCAAATATATGAATTTTGATCTTTTGAGAATGTGACCTTTAGTTATATTATCTTTTAAGCCCAATTCAGTCAAAGAAGGTTTAAATATATTGTGATTTGAGCAAGATAATTAATTAAACTAAATGCTTTATTTAGTATCAGTTGAATGAAATATATCACACGTATCTCTTTTAAAAATATGTTTAGTTTGGATTATGATGTTGCTCTTTGTGGGCTTCTCTAGATGTTTTTCCCTAAAGAATTTCAAATTCCTGTGGATAAGGCATTAGAACTTCTGAAAAACATGGATCACTTGAGGATGCAGCTTGTATCCAATGTTCATCCACTCTTAGATGCAATTCATTCCCTGAAAAAACTGAGGATGACAAGACATGCACCACTTTCTAAGGTTTGTTTTAAAATGTGTTAATTCTTAGAAGCTAGAATTATATAAAAAAGAAAAATATCAGAAGTCTAGAAAGTGTGTAATTTGCACAAAAGTCAAATTATCAGTTGCAACATATTATGGGAAGGATTCTTATTAGATTAGAAGCCACATTGTCACACTGAAGGAGAACAAATAGATTTCAGCATTTCAGAGAAGAAATATTGACAGTTTTTGCTTCCTTTTATTTGCCTTTTATTTTATCCTGCCTGTCTTATTTATTACTTATTACTCTGTCTGTAAGCCACCTAGAATCACTGGTGAAATTCAAATATGTGAACAACCAGTTCTCTGTGTGGATGCCGCTTCTGGAAGTCCATTCTGGACCTGGGCAACAAAAAAATAGCTACTGGTTCTGCTGAAGTGGTGCGAACCAGCTGAATCCCACCACTACCTAGAGTTACTTCTAAGCAAGATGAGCAGCATCTAAATTTAATAAATAAATAAGTAGTTGCTTTAGTTTGGCAAGATTTTTATCTCTAAGTGAAGGGGAAAAAACCTGTTCAGAACTAACTCCACATGTCTTTCTTGATTCTTGGTGTCTGATATCATCCTCTGGCAGCTGATAGTGGGATGACTACACTTGACCTCTGGATGGCTAGGGTGGGACCAGCAGCCAATGAAGTGTCTAGTCTACTCAGCTTCTAGAGGGTTAAAGCAAGAACTGTCTACTAAACATAAATGTGTATGTGGCAGCCCTGAAGCAACCAAAAATTTGCCAAATTTCAATTCCAGGGAAGTCATAGGTTCCAAATTTTGGATGCATTTTGTAAGTTACTCCATTTTGAGATATCTTGGTTCAAAAACTGTGATGCACTGTTTCACCCAAATAATGGTTACAGATATAAGATTTTTAGTAGTATGTACATTCTTCTCTTGAAGAATACATCCGTATTTGCCTTTTCTGCAGTCACATCATATCACATCACATCATCTGTGTCAGGTTTCCGACGGATGAGCTCTTCAAAGAACTCTGAGGCATTGTTTATCTTAAAACTCTTTTATTAGAGCGATATAACATCAGCAATGCTTGGAGAAGCTGGAATCTGGATTCCCCTCCCCTAAGCACAATAATATTGAAACACAATTCGCTCCTTTCGTTGCTGTCATAAATCACATTCTCCAATTAGTTTGAAGGGTTAGTTCTCAGCATAGCAGGGGGCTGGACAGCTCCAGGCTATAACCGCTTTGGTGGGAAAGCCTGAATAGAGCGAGTCGTTGACAGCCCCAGGGCATGGTAAGCTCTGGCGGGAAGCCAGGGTTTAAATCCATTGGCCACCTGCACTGGCGGGAAGCCCAGGTTTAAATCTATTGGTCACCATTCACCTGGGCAGGTATAAAGAGACGCCAGGTAACCCTTTTGCCCCAGCTTCATTTCTGACTCAATAAAGAAATACTACCCAGCTCAAGTGTCCGTCTCTCCGTTCAACCACGCAACATTGCACTGGCGACGAAGGTGGGATCCTGCACCGGACAACGCTAGCCGCGGATGGAATCCAATCGGCATCCCCGGATCAAGACGCAGGATGACTGAGACGGCGGAATGGCACAAATGTATCTCCTTTTCAATAGCACCCGCCCAGAGGAGTGGGAAGCCTTCGTGGGGCAGCTCGAGTGCTACCTACGGGCAAACGTGGTGAAAGATGACTGGCAGAGAGTGGCGGCGCTACTCTGCAGCTGCAGCATGGAAATGTACCAGCTGGTGGTCGGTCTCTGCACACCCGATGACATCCACTCCATCAGGTACAACGAGTTGCTGGCAAAACTGACCGAGCACTTCAAGCCCGAGACGTCCAAGATCGCCTGGCAGTATCATTTTGAGAACGGGACCAGCGGCCAGGTGAGTCTGCCAGGCAATACATGGCCGTCCTGAGGCAGGCAGCTCGCCTCTGTAATTTTGAGAATTTAGAGATCCGGCTGCGGGATTGGATCGTCTGTGGGTTGAGGGACAGGAAGCTGCGCCAGAAAATTTTTGCAAAACAGAAGCTGACCCTGAGGGATGTCCAAGAGGAATTCCTAGCCTGGGACGCGGCCGAGGAGTCCGACGTGAGGGAAGGGGAGTCCATTCACCAGTTGAGCGGTTACGGTGACACGGACAGGGCAGAGCTGGAAGTGGACGCCATCCACCGACAACAGCGACCCATCACCTCCAACCAAGAGAATGTGAGGGAGCCAAGACCAGCCGCAGCGGACACAAGATGCCAGGAGTGCAGGTGCGGAGCGAACGGCCCCCGGTCTACCCAACTCCACGGCCACAGCGCGAATCGGCCCCGGTCTACCCAGCATTGTGTTTGCGGCCACCGGTCTACCCAGCACAGCGGCTGCGGACAACCCCGATCTACCCAGTGTTCCGGCTGCGGCACGAACAGCTCCTGGTCTACCCATTGCACCAGCTGCGGAGGAGAGCATCCCCAGTCTACCTGCCGTTTGAAGTCAGCCAAGTGTCGGGCATGTGGGAAAACCGGGCACATCACGGTCTGCAGGAGCAGGCAGCAGGATAGCCCGCACGAGGTGGAGGCAGAGTTCCAGTTCACTACAGGTACCGGGGAGCGTTTGCCGGGACAGACGGTCAGCCACATGGCGGGACGGCCGGACGTTTATCAAACAGGGGCCCCTGCAGTGCTAATACCGAAAATAAAATTGAGGGTGAAGCTGCAAGGGGTCCCCTGCACGATGGAGCTGGACTCAGGGTCAGCCGTGTCCATCATCTCTGCCAGAACATTTAAGGAGATTTGCAAGTGGAGCAGCCAACAGGTTCCCTTGAGACTATCCAGACTGACCCTCTCTGACTTTCAAAATTCACCTATTAATGTCCGGGGGGAGGCGTTGGTGAGGGTTCAGTACAAAGGGTTCGAGGGGAAATTGAGTATATGGTTGTCGAAGGCCAGCGTACCAGCCTCATGGGGTTAGGGTGGTTCAACGCGCTGGGCATCGGAATCACAGGGATTCACCAGACACGGAGCTGCTTTTCCCTTGAAGCTGTCTGCAAGGATTTTGCGGACGTGTTCGACAGGCAGCTGGGAAGGTACACAGGTCCCCCAATCTCATTTAAGTTAGACCCCCAGGTGCAACCCATAAGAATGAAGGCTAGGAGGGTTCCGTTCGCGCTAAAACACAAGATAGAGTGGGAATTTGATAAGCTGGTAGACCAGGGAGTACTAACGCCAGTCGATGGAGCGGAATGGGAAACCCCCATCGTAATGCCGCTCAAGGCAAATGGCGAAATTAGAATAATTTCGCTAAACTAGATCTTGCCCAAGCTTATCAGCAGCTGCCGTAGACCCAGGGGCTGCTAGAGCACAAACAATCATCACACACAAAGGGGCGTTCCGAGTAGACCGGTTGCAGTTCGGGGTCAGCGTGGCTCCTGGAATATTCCAGGAGGTGATGGAAAAGACCCTCAAGGGAATACCAGGGGTTTGCCCCTATTTTGATGACGCCCTGATCGCAGCCAGCTCCAAGGACTTACTGGCAGCCCGATTGAAGGCAGTACTTGAGAGGTTCAGGGGTGCAGGGTTGAAGCTCAAAAGGGAGAAATGCAAGATTGGGGTAACTGAGACAGAGTTCCTGGGGTTCAGGATTGATGCTCAAGGCATCTACCCATCTGCATCCAAAGTCAGGGCAATCAAAGAAGCCCCTACTCCCAAAAACAAGTCTGAGTTGCAGGCATTCCTGGGCCTCCTCAACTTTTACCACACTTTCCTGCCACACAAGGCTACAATTGCAGAACCCTTACACAGGTTGCTTGACAAGCAAGCATCCTGGGACTGGACTGACAAACACGCTAACGCATTCAAAACACTGAAGAACCTGTTAGCAGGCAATGCCACAGTCACCCACTTCAGGGAGGACCAGCCAATCTGCCTTGCTTGTGATGCATCCCCTTATGGGATTGGGGCAGTTCTCAGCCATTTAAGGGAGGATGGAACTCAGGCCCCCATCACCTACTACTCCAGGACCCTGTCAGCTGCAGAGAGAAATTATGCCCAGATAGACAAGGAGGCACTGGCAGTGGTTGCAGGAGTAAAGAAATTTCATGACTACCTTTATGGTAGGGAATTTCTAATTTATACAGACCATAAACCATTATTAGGGTTATTTACAACAGAGAAGCAGACACCACAGATCCTGTCAGCCCGGATGTTACACTGATCCATATTCCTGTCCGCTTACTCATGCAAACTGGTACACAGGCTGGGCAAAGAGATGGGGCATGCCGATGGCCTCAGGAGACTTCCCCTAAGGGACAATGAGCCAGACCCAGCACCAGCTGTCCAAATACTGGCAATACAGGAACTGCCAGAATGCCCCCTCAACGCAAGGGACATAGCCACAGAGAACCCCAAGGACAAGGTTCTGAGCAGGGTACAATCATGGGTGAGCAGTGGGTGGCAGGACAAATCACCAGGGCAAGAGTTCATTGCTTACTTCTCCAGAAGGCATGAACTATCCACACACAAGGGATGCCTTTTGTGGGGAAGTAGAGTCATCATCCCCACGAGGCTCAGGGAAAGAGTCTTCCAATCATTACATGGGCCACCTTACCTGCCAGTAAGAATGAAGGCCCTGGCAAGGAGCTACCTGTGGTGGCCAGGATTGGACAAGGAGATAGAAGGACTAGTAGCAGGGTGTTACACATGCCAGAGGATACGGCCAGAACAACCACATGCACCAGTCCACAAGTGGGAGGAAACACACTCACCATGGTCCAGAGTGCATATAGACTATGCAGGCCCATTCCAAGGTCACACATTTCTGGTAGCAGTAGACAGCCATTCCAAATAGCTGGAGTTGGTGCCTATGGGCAACATGACCTCAGCAGGAACCATTCAAGCATTGAGGAGGATGTTTGCTACACATGGTCTGCCTGATGTAATCATGTCAGATAATGGAACACAATTTACCTCCTCGGATTTCCAGGTGTTCCTGAGGACCTTGGGGATTAGGCACGCCACCTCGGCTCCCTTCCACCCTGCCAGTAACGGATTGGCAGAACGATTCATGCAGACAACAAAGGATGCCCTCAAGCGCATAGTACAGGGAAATTGGAAGCAAAGACTAGCCACATTCCTCCCACACCAACATGCAACACCCTGCACCGCCACAGGCAAAAGCCCAGCGGAACTCAGATGGGGCAGACGCCTCATAACAACATTGGACAGGCTTCACCCAGACAGGGTAGCAGCAGACGCTGGGACCCCCAACATCAAAACAAGCTTCAACACAGGAGACCCCATCTGGGCTAGGAACTATAGCACAGGTCTTCCATGGGTGCCAGGGGAGATATTAGAGCAAACGGACCCCTTTCCTTCAAAGGGGGGACTCCTTTGGAAAAGGCAGCTGGATCAGCTGAGGAAAAGGGCTCCTGAAAGGGTTATAGAGGACACACTGGGGGTGGAGGAGGAAGAGCCAACACAAACACAGACGCAGACACCCAGGAGGGTTACCAGAGGGGCACAGTGGCAACCCCACCCCAGGCAGGAGACTGACAGAGAAACCAGGCAGTCACCAGAACCCAGCAGAACACAAAACCCAGGCACCGCAACACACACACAAACACACCACAATCCACCACAACATTCACAACAAGGAAGAGAGGCTAGATACAGCACCACACCTCCAGGGGAACCAGTTCCAAGAAGATCAAGCAGGCCACACAAGGCTCCAAGCTACCTCATCTATGTGCGTTCTTAGGGGGGTGGAAAAGCAACCAAGGATTAACAATTGTAAACTCTTGTATATGGAAATTTTGTATATAGTGTAAATAAGTGTATATAGTTATGGAGACAGAATGACAGGGTTAATTCCTCACTATGGGGGAAGGGGTGTAGTGTATGCCTTTAAAGCATACACGGAAATGTAGCATAGCAGGGGGCTGGACAGCTCCAGGCTATAACCGCTTTGGCGGGAAAGCCTGAATAGAGCGAGTCGTTGACAGCCCCAGGGCATGGTCAGCTCTGGCGGGAAGCCAGGGTTTAAATCCATTGGCCACCTGCACTGGCGGGAAGCCCAGGTTTAAATCTATTGGTCACCATTCACCTGGGCAGGTATAAAGAGACGCCAGGTAACTCTTTTGCCCCAGCTTCATTTCTGACTCAATAAAGAAATACTACCCAGCTCAAGTGTCCATCTCTGCATTCAACCACGCGACATTGCATTCTCCCTCCTTAACTTAACCCCCCCAGTTCTTTCTTATCACCTCTTATTACATTCGACTTTGAAACTGCTCAGCTATTGGTTATTATGTCTAACTATTTCCTCATGTATTCTTCCTTCCCCCTCCCTTCTTGATCTAACTGTAAGTCTAAAAGTGATACACAAGTAGAAATATGAAATAGCTGCTTCTTCATCTTTTGTCAAAGCAAGAACATCCAATGTTAGCAGCATTGACATCCAGCCCCCCTTACAAAATGGACAGATTCTGTAATGTAAACAAAAACCTAAATTAGGAGCTTATTTTTGGTTTGCTGGGGTGTTTCTCATAAAACCTTTTGATGAGTCTGTCAGCTTTCACATCGCTAAATTTCACCCAAGTGGCTTCAGACAATGAGTATCCCTTCCATTGTACTAGGTACTGCAATTTTCCCTTAAAAATTCTAGAGTCAAGAATGTTTCACTTCATAATGGGTCTGACCCGCTACTATGAGAGGTCCAGGTGCCTTCTTAGGGGGAAGTCTTAAAGTGGAGGCTCAAAAAGTTTTCAGTAAGCTACAATGGAAAACCGGGTGAATTTTTCCCCAAAGTCTAAAAAGGTAAAGGTAAAGGTTCCCCCGCACGTGCGTGCTAGTCGTTTCCAACTCTAGTCTAGTCTCCAAGTCTAGGGAGTTTCAATTCTATTGTGACTGGGTTGATGATTCTTATGATGGAGAAAGGCCCCAAGAATTTCGGTCCTAATTTCCTCTTGGGTAGTTTAAGGTGTAAGTATTTGGTCGACAAATAAACCTTTTCCCCAACTTGGAACATCCTTTGGGGAGCTCTCTTTTATCAACCTGCTTTTTGTAGGTCTCAAAAGTCTTTTTTAAAGATTTTGTGTTTTTCCAAACTCCTTCCCAACCCCTCACCCATTGATCAAGTGTCTGGAAAGCAGAGGGCAACTGAGGGTATTCGAGTATGGGGTTGAATTCTTTCCCTGTGGCTACCCGGAAAGGAGTGTAGCCAGTGCTGCTGTGTACTGAATTATTGTAAGCCACCTCTGCGAAAGGGAGGAGGTCGGTCCAGTTTGTTTTTTGGTAAGAAACATAGCATCTGAGATATTGTTCCACCATTTTGTTAGCAGATTCTGCAGCCCCATTAGTAGCCGGGTGAAAAGCAGTTGATAAGCCTTGAGATGATCCAATTAATTTAAGAAAATTCCTCCAAAATTTCACTGTGAACTGCACCCCTCTGTCTGAAATTACTCACTTAGGGGCACCATGTAGCCAATAGATATGTTTTAGGAACAATTTAGTCAGGTGTTGGGAGTCCTTTGCAGGTGATAAAATGAGCCTGTTTTGAAAACAGGTCTATAACAGTCCAGATGACAGTATTTCCTCTACTTTCAGGTAGGTCTACTATAAAGTCCATAGCAATTTCTTCCCATGGTTGAGAAGGGTTGGCCACCATCTGCAGTAACCCAGGGGTTTTCCCTGGGATTCTTTTCATGGTGGCACATACAGTACAGCTCCTGACATAGTTTTCCATGTCTCGTTTTAGTCCCAGCCACCAAAATTGCCAGCAGATGAGATGTAGAGTTTTTAGATAGCCAAAGTGTCCAGCCTGTTTGACATCATGGATGTATTTGAGAGGGTTAAAATGGAGGGCTTCAGGCAAGTACAATTTCCTCCCCTTGTAAGCCAGACCATCCCTGCATGTTAGAGAGGTCTGATTGTCTTTGAACCATTGATTGGTGAGGAGTTCTTGTTTTATTTTCTTTACCCCAGGGTCATCAGGATTAGGGGTTTTGCGAGGCGTGAGTTGGGCAGCAGTTTGTGTACTGGAAATAATTGCCTTGTTAACTTCTTCACATTCACTTTTGTACTGGGGTAATCTCGATAGTGCATCAGCTAGGAAGTTTTTTCCTCCTGGTATGTACTTTAGAGTAAAGTTAAAATGGTTAAAGTACTGTGCCCATTGCATTTGCTTTGGGGACAATTTGTGGGGAGTTTTCAGTGCCTCTAGATTTTTGTGATCTGTCTATACTTCAAAAGGCACCTTGCTCCCTTCTAGATAATGTCGCCAGTTTAACAGGCTGCACCTAATTGCAAAGGCCTCTTTCTCCCAGACTGCCCATCTCCTCTCGCTTTCAGTGAATTTCTTACAGGTGTAGACACAAGGTTGCGGGACCCCACTTTTATTCTTTTGCAGTAATACAGCTCCAACTGCCATGTCGCTGGCGTCAGCTTGAATTATGAAGGGCTCCCCTGGGCAGGGGTGCTTTAGGACCAGTTCAGCAGCAAATAGTCTTTTTAAATTTTCAAAAGCTGTTTGACAACTCATAGTCCATGCTAGTGGTTGGCCAGGTCACGGTTTCCCTCCTCCTTTACCCGTTTTGAGTAGTTCTGTAAGGGGTAGAGCAATCTCAGCAAAAGAGGGAATAAATTGACGGTAGAAGTTGGCAAACCCTAGGAAGCTCTGGAGCTGTTTGCAAGTCTTTTGGGGCTGCCATTCAATTATAGCTTTTACTTTGGCTGGGTCCATTTCAATGCCCTCATTGGAAATTCTATAGCCAAGATAATCTAATTGGGTTTGGTGAAATTCACATTTTGACAATTTCACATAAAGCTTGGCATTCAATAGTTTCTTTAACACTTCTCTCACCAGGCTTATATGGTCAGTCATATTCATACTGTATATCAAGGTGTCATCAAGATACACCAGAACCCCTTTGTATAAATGATCATGTAGGACCTCATTAATCAACTGCATAAATACGGCTGGGGCCCCCTGCAGTCCAAATGGTATGACTTTGAACTGGTAGCTTTCCAAGGGACAGTTGAAGACAATTTTCCACTCATCCCCCTCCTTTATTCTCACCTGGTAATATGCTTCTCTCAGGTCTAATTTAGTGAAGACACTCCCTTTCGCCAGGGGGTTAGTACGTCCTTCAGGAGTGGGAGGGTGTATTTATTTTCCACACTCATTGTGTTCAGACCTTTATATTCCATGCAGAGATGAAGAGACCCATCTTTTTTTTTCTTTGAACAACACAGGGGCTCCCACAGTAGACCTGGCCTGTTCAATGAATTTCCTCACTAGGTTGTATCTACATATCGATGCATCTGTTCCATTTCAAGGGGGGGACATAGCATACATTCTTGGTTGTGGAAGTTTGGCCCCCAGCAACAGTTCAATGGAACAATCATTGGGGCAGTGATGCGGCAAGGTATCACATTCTTTCTGACTTAATGCCCCTGCTAGGTCCCGGTACTCATTGGTGTTGAGCGGCTCGCCTGGTGGCCGTGAGGCAGCCATGTGTGCTTGTTCATTGGGTGGGCTAAAATCCTCTGTAATATCTGTTGAATCAATGGGGGGATCAGTCCCTATAGGTAGTCTCAGAGTTTTCATTCCTTTCTCCCACCAGATAAATGGCTTCCATTTGTCTAACCAGGCTAGCCCTAGGATCACAGCCTTAGTCATTTTTGGAGCCACCAGGAAGCAAATAAACTCCCAATGTTTGCCTATTTCTAGGCATCAAGGCTCCATTAATTGTGTGACTAAAGTCCCTCCCATTAGGGACCCATCGGCTTGCTCAAACCTCACAGGTTTGGAGAGTGGTTTAGCTCATATGCCCACTCTCAGGGCAAAAGACAGGCTAATGATGCATCGAGAGCAGCCAGAATCAACTAGTACTTTCAAGCCTATTTGTGCCCCTTATGTAGGGATTATGGGTTTAGCAGGCAATGGAAAAGGTGGGACATGTCGACTTACCATCAGGTCATTCTCTCCTTCATCATCACTGTCAAATCCAGGTAGAGTGGGGGCAGGTCCAGTCTGAGGCCCAGCGTCCTCCTGGGCAATGGGCTCCTGGGTAGCCCAGTTGGACTTTTCTCTTGGTGGCTGCTGTGCAGGTCTCCTCCTTGTTGCTGGTTCCAGTCTACTCTGCTGTTGCAGGTAGGGGACTGGACAGTTCACTGCTCGATGCCCTGCTGTCTGCATTGAAAGCACTTGATTGGCGGGCCTGTAGGTGGCCTAGGTCTTTTGGCAGTAGCAATAGTTGGAGGTTTTTGGGGTGGTGGTGGTTGCCATTTGGGTTCTGGTTTTGGTGCGGTTTCAGGTGGGAGAGGCTTCTTATAGTGGGTGAGCTGGACATCTAATTTTACCGCTGCCTGGTTCCATTCTTGCAGCTGGTCAGGTACAGCTCAGTATATGCAGGCCTGAGAAAGGTGGTCAACCAACCCTTCCCTGAAATGATGAATTATGGATTGCTCAGGCCATCTCTCTATCCAACTGGCAATCTTGCAAAACTCCTGCACGTACTCCAGGGCAGGCCAGCCAGTTTGTTTTATCTTGTGGATTTGTTCTTCTGCTTTGAGGGCAATGAATGGGTCCTCAAATGTTTCTCTCAGCCCTAGGAGAAAGAGGTGGGGGTCCTCCAATTCAGGGACTTGCTCATTATATAAATTGTGTAACCATTTGGATGCTTCTCCCTCTAGGCTGGACGCAATCACATCTACCATAGGGTCTGGGTAGAGATAGGCCCAGTGATTCAAATGAGAGCATAGTTGGTTGAGGAAAAAAATCAGTTTCTCTGGGTCCGCATTGAAGGTTGCTCTGAAAGGTGGGGCCATCATTGATTGCTGGGGCCCCCACTGCTGCTGGCCCCATCCTGGTTGTTGATTCAACAGTTGCCGGGGGCCCCACTGCTGCTGTTGTGCCCCCATTTGCTGCTGGCCCCATCCTGGTTGTTGATTCAATGGCTGTGGGGGCCCCACTGCTGCTGTTGTGGCCCCAGTTGCTGCTGGCCCCATCCTGGTTGTCAGGGGCCCCACTGTGGCTGTTGGATCCCCAGTTGCTGGTGACCCCATTGGTGCTGCTGTATGCCCATGGGTTGCACGTTCAGGCCCTGCTGATGCCCCCCTTGTTGTGGTTGTCTGAGTGGAGGCTGCTGATGGCTAGAGGGATGTTGTGGTACTACCTGCTGCTCAGTGGTTGTTGGATAGATGGAGATTGCTGTCTTCTACTCTGTTGTTGGTCTGCAGGGAATTGTGGCATCCTCTGCTGCTTATCTACTAGAAGTCATGTTAGTCTCAATTGCTGTGGCGCCTCCCTCAATTGCAGACTCCTCAGTGGTTGCTTGATACTCAGGGGTGATGACCATCCTCCATGGAGTTGTCGTCTAGCAACTAGCTGTTGCTCTCCTGGCTTCTGCATCACCCCAAGCTGCTGGGAGGCCTCTATTAGCTGATTTAGGCTCAGAGGTTGTTGCCCCTGCATCTGTGGGTGTTGCCATATTCCCCACTGCTGTGGGGGTCCTAGGCTGGGGTTCTCTTCCTCTGCAGGACTGGAGGCTCTAGCAGGGGACTCAAGGGGTTGGAGGGCTGTTAGATCTGGGAAAGGGGGGCTGGGAGTCTCTCTCAGCAGAGCTGTTCTGCACTCTACAAACCTTTCTGTTAGATAGTCAATTGATTGGCTATGGGCTGCAGATGGATATTTCTACTCACCTGAGTATTCAGTCTCAGATGGCCTGGCAACTCCCTACTGGTCTGGGGAATGCAATGCATGGGAGTCTCTTTCTTGTCGCTCCACATCCTCTGCCTTTGAAGCCCTTGCAGATGGCAAGGCTGCTTCGAGGCATCTGGAGTCTCTGCTGGGCTTAATCCATTCTGACGACCAGACCAATTCTCCTGGGCATTTGGGTTTAGCTCCCAGCTGGGAGGATTGCTGAATCTCTTTTCCTACTGGCTTCTTCGCTGGCTCTTCCCCTCCCCGGGGTGGCTGCTGCTGCCAGGGAGCTGGCTTCAGGCAATTTCTCCTCCTCCATGATGGAATCTTCCCTGACTCTTCATCAGCCTGTCTCCCAAACCTGGAGACAGTGATGGGGGTTTGGGACCCCCTAGTTAGTTTGTTTAGGGATGCGGTGGCTCAGTGGGTTAGGATGCTGAGCTTGTCGATCAGAAGGTCGGCAGTTTGACGAGTGAGCTCCTGTTACTCGTCCCAGCTTCTGCCAACCTAGCAGTTTGAAAGCACGTAAAAATGCAAGTAGAAAAATAGGGACCACTACGGTGGGAAGATGTGCCTTGGGCGTCTAGTTATGCTGGCCACATGACCACGGAGACGTCCTCGGACAAGCGCTGGCTCTTCAGCTTTGAAACGGAGATGAGCACCGGCCCCTAGAGTTGGAAACGACTAGCACGCATGTGCGGGGAAAACTTTACCTTTATCTTTAGTTAGTTTGTAAAGTTGGTTGATTCCAGCTTGATGTCAAGTTTCTGATGGATGAGCTCTTCAAAGACTCTGAGGCATTGTTTACCTTAAAAGTCTTTTATTAGAGCAACATATCATGCTTGGGAGAAGCTGGAATCTGGATTCCCCTCCCCTAAGCACAATAATATTGAAACACAATTCCCTCCTTTCTTTGCTGTCATAATTCACATTCTCCAATTAGTTTGAAGGGTTAGTTCTCCCTCCTTAGCTTAACCCCCGTTCTTTCTTATCGCCTCTTATTACATTCAATCTTGAAACTGCTCCGCTACTGGTTATTATGTCTAACTAATTCCTCATGCATTCTTCCTTCCCCCTCCCTTCTTCATCTAACTGTAAGTCTAAAAGTGATACACAAGTAGAAATATGAAATACCTGCTTCTTCATCTTTTGTCAAAGCAAGAACATCCGATGTTAGCAGCATTGACATCGCTACTTCAATTGCATCATATCAAAGTTTGGTAATGATAAAAATTCCAATTTTTGCACAAATTTTGCACAGGTTCTGTTGACCTCTAAGCATCTCTTACAGTTTACTTGTGCCTTCTATTACTTAAATGATGAGCTTGCCATTCATCTCTGTAAAATTTCATTTTGTTATTTTTGGCCCATTTTGTTTCAAATTCAGTTTCTGTCTTCCAAGACATTAGTTCTCCCACCCAGTCATCTACAAATTTCCTCCACCTCATCAAAATTAATAAAAGTACTGAAAAGTAGAAGTCTTGGGAATGAAACTTGTAGCACCCAATGCCCCTTCCATTTTGATGAGTATTTGCTCATTTCAAAGCAGCTGTTTGGCCTATACTTTAACAAGCTTGCAAATCAGATTCATGTTAGTACTCTGTAAAATGCTTTGTTTAAATCAAGATATATTATGTCTATACAGCATTTCCACAGCATACTGAGCAAGAAAGTTGATTTGGGGAAAAACAAACAGAAGTCTGGTCTGGTAAAATATGTTCTTGACAAATCTACACCAATGTCTAATATTACAGAACAGAATAACAGAGTTGGAAGAGACTTGGAGGTTTTCTAGTCCAACCTCTGCACAAGCAGGGGATCCTATATCATCCCAGTCAAATGGTTATCCAACCTCTTCTTAAAAACCTATAGTGATGGAGCAGCCACAACTTCTGAAGGCAGACTGTTAATTGTTAATTTTAACAAATGTTAATTGTTTCTCCTTAGTTCTAGGTTGGATCTTTCTTTGATAAGTTTCCATCCATTGGTTCTTATTCTGTCTTCAGGTTTTTGGAGAGTAGGTTGACCCCCCTCTTCTCTGTAACAGTCTCTCAAATATTGGAAGACTGCTATCATGTCAGCCCTAGTCCTACTCTTTATTAGATTAGACATATCCACTTCCTGCAACTGTTCATCATTATATTTTAGGCTCCAGCCCCTAATCATCTTTGTTGCTTGCTCTTCTCTGCACTGTTTCTTGAGTCTCAACATCTATTTTGTGACCAAAATTGAATGCAGTATTCCAAATGTTTTGAACTATGGTGCTGGAGAAGACTCCTGCGAGTCCCTTGGACTGCAAGGCGATCAAACCGGTCAGTCCTAGAGGAGATCAACCCTGACTGCTCTTTAGAAGGCCAGATCCTGAAGCTAAAATTCAAATACTTTGGCCACCTAATGAGAAGAAAGGACTCACTGGAGAAGAGCCTAATGCTGGGAAAGATCGAGGGTACTAGAAGAAGGGGACGACAGAGAATGAGGTGGCTGGATGGAGTCACTGAAGCAGTAGGCATGAGCTTAAATGGACTCCAGAAGATGGTAGAGGACAGGAAAGCCTGGAGGAACATTGTCCATAGGGTCGCGATGGGTCGGACACGACTTCGCAACTAACAACAACATTCCAAATGTGGTCTTACTAAAGCAGTTCCCTTAACAACACAACTATTAAGAATAGTTGATTTTTGATTAATTGTAATTCTGATTGTCATTATCATTAACTGAGTGAAACAGTTGATCATTCCATTTCCTCTCTTGTTTTCTGTGCCTGTTGAAGTCTGCTGCCAAATTCTTGTTAGCTCTCCCTTTAATTTGAAATTGCAGTACATTTAATATATTATATTTTATTATTTCAGTTTTTGGTGGTTTCATACAGTGAGGGTTTGTGTGTCAAAATCAGCAACATGTTGGATGGCATGTTGTTGTTGTTAGCTGCGAAGTCGTGTCCGACCCATCGCGACCCTATGGACAACATTCCTCCAGGCCTTCCTGTCCTCCACCATCCTCTGGAGTCCATCCAAGCTCACGCCTACTGCTTCAGTGACTCCATCCAGCCACCTCATTCTCTGTCGTCCCCTTCTTCTATTGCCCTCGATCTTTCCCAGCATTAGGCTCTTCTCCAGTGAGTCCTTTCTTCTCATTAGGTGGCCAAAGTATTTGAATTTTAGCTTCAGGATCTGGCCTTCTAAAGAGCAGTCAGGGTTGATCTCCTCTAGGACTGACCGGTTTGATCGCCTTGCAGTCCAAGGGACTCGCAGGAGTCTTCTCCAGCACCATAGTTCAAAACATTTGGAATACTGCATTCAATTTTGGTCACAAAATAGATGTTGAGACTCAAGAAACAGTGCAGAGAAGAGCAAGCAACAAAGATGATTAGGGGCTGGAGCCTAAAATATAATGATGAACAGTTGCAGGAAGTGGATATGTCTAATCTAATAAAGAGTAGGACTAGGGCTGACATAATAGCAGTCTTCCAATATTTGAGAGACTGTTACAGAGAAGAGGGGGGTCATGCCACAGTACAAACTTACTCCTTTTGAACATGCATGGAATGACATGTGCACAAAGGAGATGTGGTTTGCACTACAGCATTCTTATTTTCATGTTGTCAATTTTGAGAACTTCTACAAAGGCTGTTGGTTTCACAGTGAGTTGCAATGATTTAGGCATTTATTGCAATGTTTTCAGCTTTGTATTTTTATAACACAATGATGACTTTTCCAAAAATAGTAATATAGAGTTTGCAATAATATATACCAAAATATAACATTTTTCATTGAAAGGAGCAGGAAATAACTAACTTTTTTTAGCATTTTAACAGCTGACATAGTTATTGTGGCATAATGTCCTATGAGATAAAATCAATTTTGTCTGACATATGAATAGTTATTCTGTTTAGCAGAAGGTAAATGTTGTAAAATAACAATATAAGAAGAAGATGAAGTGCAAAGCCAGTCAACTGTGAAAATTACATTATGTAAAATGACCATTCACAAAACAGTGCTGATTAAAAGACAGTTATTTTGATGGTGATAAATTGACACAACTTATTAGGATGAACAGTTTTTATCTTAAGTGGGGGATTCAGTAAGAATGCCTTGTGTAACTGAATATAGAGGACACTTCACAAGTTAACACTTAATTTTATATTTATAAAGATTTACCCCAGTGGTAATTGGTGCATTTTCACTGAAATATTTTATCCTGACTTGGTTACATTTACCAAAAAATTATCTATTGTTTCATTATATTTATTTATTTATTAAATTTATATGCCACCCTTCTCCCTAAGGACTCAGGTTGGCTCACAACAATAAAAAAAAAACATAGAATACAAAAATTAAAAAAGAATTAAACAAAATAGAGAAATAAAGGACAATTTAAGCCAATAAAAACCAAATTTAAAAACCATGATCAGTCCAGGCCCACTTGTTGGAACAGCCATGTCTTCAGGTCACGGCAGAAGGATCGAAGGTTGGGGGCCATCCACAGCTCCAGAGGCAGTTCATTCCAGAGGGTCGGCATGCCCACAGAGAAGGCTCTCCCCCTGGGGGTCGCCAGCCAGCATTGCCTGGCCGACAGAACCCTGAGGAGGCTGACTCTGTGGGAGTGAACTGGGCGATGGGAGGTTGACAATGGCAGCAGGTGGTCTCGCAAGTACCCCAGGCCTAAGCCTTGTAGGGCTTTAAAGGTAATTACCAGCACATTGAATTGCACCCGGAGGGCAACTGGAAGCCAATGCAGCTCGCGCAGGAGTGGTGTAACATGGGAGTATCGAGATACTCCCATAAGCACACGTGTGGCCGCATTTTGCACCAGTTGAAACCTCCAGGTGCACTTCAAGGGCAGCCCCATGTAGAGAGCATTGCAGTAATCCAGGCGGGAAGTGACAAGGGTGTGGGTGACTGTGCATAGGGCATCTCAGTCCAAAAAGGGGTGCAACTGGCATACCAGGCGAACCTGTGCAAAAGCCCCCCTGGTCATGGCAACCAGATGGTCTTCCAAATTAAACTGTGAATCCAGGAGGACACCCAAGTTGCGGGCCCTTTCTGAGGGGGGCAATAACTCCCCCCCATAAGAAGAGATAGAACCACAGCCATTCGGTCTTGGAGGGGGTTCAGCCTGAGCCTGTTCCTTCCCATCCATGCACTGCCTCCAGGCACCGGGACATCACGTCAAGGGCATCACTGGGTTGGCTCGGGGTGGAGATAAACAACTGGGTATCATCGGCATATTGGTGATATCTCACCCCAAAGCCATGGATGATCTCACCCAGCGGCTTCATATAGATGTTGAACAGGAGGTGGGAGAGAACTGACCCCTGAGGAATCCCACAAGAAAGGGGCCCGGGGTAGATCTCTGCCCCCCTGCCACTACAAACTGCAAACGGCCCGAGAGGTAGGAGGAGAACCACTGTAAAACAGTGCCTCCCACTCCCAACCCCTCGAGCCGTCGCAGCAGGATACCATGGTTGATGGTATCAAAAGCTGCTGAGAGGTCAAGTAGGACCAGGACAGAGGAGCAACCCCTGTCCTGGGCCTGCCAGAGATCATCTACCAGTGTGACCAATGCTGTTTCCATGCTGTAACCGGGTCTGAAACTGGACTGGTACGGGTCCAGATAGTCCGCTTCATCCAGGAATTGCGGAAGCAGACGCACCACAACACTCTCGACAACCTTCGCTACAAAGCGAAGGTTGGAGACAGGACAATAGTTATTCAACGAGGCCGGGTCCAGAGCAGGCTTCTTGAGGAGGGGCCTTACCACCGCCTCTTTTAAAGCGGAGGGGAAGATACCCTCTGTTAATGAAGCATTGACAACTGCCTGGAGCCAGCCCCCTGTCACCTCCCCGGTGGCCAAAACCAGCCAGGAGGGACAGGGTCCAATAAACAAGTTGCAGCACTCAGCCTATGCATAATCCCATCCACATCATCCAAAGTCACAGGGTCAAACTCACCCCAAATGGTATGACCAAGACCTGCCCTCTCCACTCCGTTGGAACCTGCTCTGTTATTCTTGTATTCTTTATCCATATATATTTGATTAGATTCAAAGTCATTTTTATGTGAATTTTCATTTTCAACCCATTTTGGCTTCCAATGTTAGAAGATACCATATAAGTATTGTATTCTCATGTCTCTATTTTTACTTTGGTACTGCATGACTCCCAAGTGACTCTTGGTGACCAATAGTGTAAATAACAAAACAAATAGGTAAATTAAAAAATACAATAAAGGAAAAAATAAAATGGAAAATCAGTACCACTAGCATCAAAATATGAACATATGATAAGCACATCTAACAAGGGATTCCATCCATCTTACATTAAGGAGCCTGGGAAAACAGCCAGATTATAATGCCTTCCTGAATGACATTAGGGAGCTCTCTGGATCTCAGTTAGAAACCCATTCCAAGGTTCAATTAATTATTCATTACCTTTGACTTGCTTTCTTTTCTATCATTGTGTTGTTTGTTTATTTTCACAGGCTTTGTTTGAGGCTAGCAATCTAACAATAAATAGCAGAATGTTGAAAGCTATATCAAAAACTTTCTGCAACCATGAAATCACTCCCTTGTTTTTTGAATCTCTGCTACCTGATTTTGAGGAACAGAATATTCACCATTCTTCTGCAGATCAAGATGAACATATTCAACATATTATGAAGAAATATAGTATTCCATCTGATACTAGTAAGTTTGGCAGTGAAAGCAAAATCTAATGGGATCCTTTCAGTGTAACCAAGCAGAAACAATGTTAGTGAGAGTGTGGGATAATTCCGTTTCACTTCATTATATTGTTTTCAACAGCACAATATAATCAGCACAATTAAAACTACACAAACCAAGTTCTCTTCTTATTTATTAGATCTGGTCATTCTGTGGATTGTATAAATCTGTGTATAGCCTGTAAAATACAGCAAAGATATCAGGTGATCCTTTTTTCAGTGTAATTAATTTCCAAAGATTTTATAACTTCCTACCATTTTCCAAACTCCTACACTGTGGGATGACAAATGTCAGTTCAAATATTATTCTAACTTCATAATTAATATTAAAATTGTGCTGTGTTTTTTTCTTGTTTAAAAATAATTATGTGGACAAGATTTCACTAAGAACACTGAAATAAAAATTAACCCTTGTTTTGTGGCTTACTCCTACTTGGATATATAAAGACAGTCCAGTGGAATGAAAAGAGCTTCAAGTAGGAAGCAGAATTAAATCTATCACTATGGCCATGGAGAGCTTTGCTGTCAGACACTGACTTTGATGAGCTAATAGTCTCACTCGCTGTGATAGTTTTGCATGACTGTGAGAGGAATCTTTGCACAGCAAAATCCTATATAGATGCAAGGAAAAACTGACAATGTATTGGCAGGTAGTCCTTCCAAATTTTCATTTAATCTTAACAGAAAGACTTTTCCTGAACATTAAGTTTTTCTGGCTGAGTTAAGCAAATAGAGATCTTTGGGGAGGGTAGTTTTCTCAAAAGAATTGCATTAGTATGTGACCACAAGGTTAAGAGAGGATTCATCAGGATGCTAACAGACCAGTGTATTTCACTGAATTACGTGTGCTTCAGTTGGATGGTCCAATATTTTTCTTGTCTCTTCCGTAGCACCGTTCTGCTTATCACTGTTTTTGGACTTAGTTAAGACACCTTCTGGAGCTTTAATTTGGTCTTTCTTAAAGCCCATGTTGCGTGGGCAGATTCTGTATTCTCCAGATACTCCTGAAACACGTGCAATCATGAAAAAGGTAATGCCATATTAAATAAAATTAACAATCCACTATTATTAGAATATTATTGATAAATTAGCAGAAATTGTTTTGAAGACCTGATTCATGAAAAAAATCTATTAGTTTCTAGAATATGTAACTTGATGGATTTTACAAAAGCAGCAACTCAGAGATTGCTTTTAAATGAAATGAGAGAGGAACTTAATTGGGGAATAAACTAAATTTTCTAAGTTTTAAATTAGGAACATTTGTACTAGCACATTTGTCTTCAGAGCTATTGTTATCTTATTAGCAATAGTTCCTTGCTTTTATGATAACACAAAAGCAAAACTTTGTGTTAAAAGCATTAATCTTTAAAATAACTTCTTTGCCTACCTACAAAATATATTAATGTTTGATTTGTTTGTTTCAATTCTATAAGTCCAATTCAACATTGAAACTGATGGCTGATTTAACACAAAAAGCACAGGAGTGGTTGGACCGTTCACCGTTGCTCATGGATTCGCTAACTATATTAAATGACACTCTTCCAATGGTGAAGGTATGAAGCATCATTTCATATATTGACTATTGTTAACTTGTTACTCTCTTTTTTATAATTCTAGTTTGGTTAAATTATTATTCTACATATTCAGTGTGCAGATCATATCCAGAAAATGCAGTAAATTATATGGTGAAATATTGAGATATATGAAAATAACTATATCATGGTTCCAACAGAGATGAATAAAGCAGAACTTTGAGGTTTGAGAATTCCTCAAAGAACATGTTTATTAATTACAAAGTATCAGCACGATCAAAAGTGAAACCAAGTCTGAATACACAAGTAACAATTTCCCAATATGTCCCACTCAAAAAACTATGCAAGCAACTATGTTCCCCAATATGATAATTTGGCAGGCTTTTTAATGCAACGTCCAGTCCCGAGTCTCAGGAGCAGCCAATGACCTTGGTTCCATGGGACAGAAGATTATTTTGATTAACAAAACACCTGGGCAACCCCCCTCCCTCCGTTCTATGTGGCAACCTAGAATGAGAAGAAAAAATTGCTGCAGCCATGCTCATTTGTAGAGTAGACAGTCAGCCCCTCTCAAAAAGAAAGACTCTCCTGTAGGGGAAACAAAAAGTAGGTTAAGCTTTTCATTGAGGCTTGAGATGATATTTATCATAAAGCTGTCTCCTTTCACATTGGTACATTTCACCCATGTAGCTTCTGACTTTCCACTCAATGAAGTACTGTCACTTTCCCTTGTACAACCTAGAGTCAAGAATTCATTTTATTTCATAATGTGTCTCCCACTCTACCACTACTTGACCTGGTGGTTTCTTTGGAATAGGTCTTAAAGAAGATTCAGACACAGGTTTCAACAGACTACAATGAAACACAGGTTGGACTTTCCCCAACAGTTGTGGAAATTTCAATTCCACTATAACAGATTTTATGATTTTTGTGATGGGAAAAGGACGAAGGAACTTTGGGCTCAATTTTCTGCTGGGTAACTTTAACCTTAAATATTTTGTTGAAAGATAAACCAATTGCCCAACATAAAAAGAGTTTTGAGGAGAACATCAATTGTCTGCCTGCTCCTTGTAAACTTTGGTAGCCTTGGTCAATGCTTTCTTCACATTCATCCAAACCTCCTCGAAAGATGTCACCCGTTGATCCAAAGTCTGGGAAGTAGGAGGCTCCTGGGAGTACTCAAGCATAGGCATAAAATCTTGACCTGTTACTATTTTAAATGGGGTGAGTCCAGTGCTATTGTGCACATTATTATGCAGAAAAGGCAGGAGGTCAGCCCAATTAGTCCGCTAGTAATGAACATAGCATCTGAGGTACTGTTCCTCCATTGTGTTAGCTTTTTTATCCGCTCCATTTGTACTTGGATGAAAAACTGACGAAAGCCCCTGAGTCGACCCAATCAGTTTAACGAACTCTCTCCGGAACTTTGAAGTAAATTGGACCCCCTTGTCAAAAATAATCCACTTTGCGGCTCCGTGGAGCCAATATATGTGTTTCAAAAACATCTTGGTTAGCTTCTGGGCAGAGGGAAGTCTTGAGCAAGCAATGAAATGCGCTTGTTTGGAAAATAGATCAATTACAACATCATGGTTCTGACTAATGAGACAGATCAAAGAACATTGCATGATTGTTTATTCTAAAAAAGTCTGTAATAATGAGAACGAAGCATTGGCACTCATGGATGGAAGCCAGAATCTCAATTCTCCTCCCCTTAACACATCATGTCATACAGAATTCCCTCCCTTAATTACATGTCATGAATCACATTCACAAATTATTTTAACACACAAAGTTTCACTTCCCTTCTGAAGCACGCTATCCCTTATCTTCTCAAAACATTGGGGTTGAATTCCTCCTGCATTTTAGTGATACAAAGCCAAACAGTTAAAGCGAAAGGCTGCCTCTTATATTGTCAGTGCAAAAACATGTCAATGTTTGCAGCATTGACATCTCCCCCCCCCTTACAAAAAGGACAGATCCTGTAATGTAAACAAAACACAATTTTGGCTTTTGGTTTGTTGGGGTGTTTCTCATAAAACTTTTTGATAAGTCTGTCAGCTTTCACTTTGGCTGGGTCCATTTCAATGCCCTCATTGGAAATTCTATAGCCAAGATAACCTAATCGGGTTTGGTGAAATTCACATTTCAACAATTTGACATAAAGTTTGGCATTCAATAGTTTCTTTAACATTTCTCTGACCAGTCTTATGTGGTCAGTTGTACTGTATATCAGGATGTCATCAAGATACACCAGAACCCCTTTGTATAAATGATCATGTAGGACCTCATTAATCAACTGCATTAATATGGCTGGGGGCCCCTGCAGACTTTGAACTGGTAGCTTCCCAAGGGGCAGTTGAAGGCCGTTTTCCACTCATCCCCCTCCTTTATTCTTACCCAGTAATATGATTCACTCAGGTCTAACTTAGTGAAGACACTCCCTTTTGCCAGGTAGGTTAGTAAGTCTTTCAGGAGGGGGAGAGGGTATTTATTTTCCCACACTCGCAGCATTAAGGCCCTTATAGTCTACACAGAGACAAAGAGACCAATCTTTTTTTCTTTAAACAGGGGCTCCCACAATAGACTTGGCCCCTTCAATGAACCCCCTCACTAGTTTTGTATCCACATATCACTGCATCTCCTCCATTTCAAGGGGAGACATAGTGTACATTCTTGGTCATGGAAGTTTGGCCCCTGGCAACAGTTCGATGGAACAATCATTGGGCCAGTGAGGAGGCAAGGTATCACATCCTTTCTCACTAAATGCCTTTGCTAGGTCCTGGTACTTGCTGGGGATGAGCGGCTTGCCTGGTGGCCATGAGGCAGCCATGTGCGCTCGCTCATTGGCTGGGCTAAAATTCCCTGTAACATCTGTTGCATCGATGGGGGGATTGGGCTCTATAGGTAGTTCACAGTTCTCATTCCTGAGAAACGGCTTCCATTTGTCCAACCCAATCCCAAGATCACAGTCCCAGTCATTTTGGGGGCCACCAGGAAGTGAATAAATTCCCAGTGCTCACCTATTTCTAGGCATAGGGGCTCCATTAATTGCGTGACTAAAGTCCCTCCCATCAGGGAGCCATCAGCTTGCTTGAACCCCACAGGTTTGGAGAGCAGTTTTGCTCATATGCCCAGTTTCATGGCAAATGGCAAGCTAATGATGCATCGGGAGCATCTAGAATCAACTAGCACCTTTAAATCTACCTGTGTACCCAATTTAGGGATTATGAGCTTGGCAGGTAGTAAAAAAGGTGGGACATGTCGGCTCACCATCGGGTCATTCTCTCCGTTGTCACTGTTGAAAGAGGGTTGAATGGGGGTGGATCCAGCCTGAGTTCCAGCATCCTCCCATGTGGGGGATGTGACCTGGGCAACAGGTTCCTACATCATCCAGTTCGATTTCTCTCCCATTAGCTGCTGTGCAGGTTTCTTTCTCATTGCTGGTCCTGGTCTGTTCTGCTGTTGGGGTTAGGGGACTGGGCATTCCTCTGCTCAATGTTCCTGCTGTCCGCACTGGAAACATTTAATTGGTAGCCTGGGTCTTTCAGCCGTCACAGTAGCTGGAGAATTTCATGGGGGTGATTGCCATTCTGTTTGTTCTGACCTCGGCTTGGCTTCAGGTGGGAGAGGCTTCTTATAGCGGGTGAGCTGGACATCTAATTTTACCGCTGCCTGGTTCCATTCTTGCAGCTGGTCAGGTACAGCTCAGTATATGCAGGCCTGAGAAAGGTGGCCATCCAACCCTTCCCTGAAATGATGAATTATGGATTGCTCCAGTCATCTCCCTATCTGACTAGCTATTTTGCGAAAGTCCCACACATACTCCAGGACAGGCCGGAGTATGTTTCTTTGTTCTTCTGCTTTGAGGACAATGGATGGGTCCTCAAATCTCTCTCTCAGCCCTAGGAGGAAGAGGTGGGGGTACTCCAATTCAGGGGCTTGCTCATTATATAAATTGTTTAACTATTTGGATGCTTCTCCCTCTAGGCTGGACACAATCACATTGACCATAGCACCTGGGTCTGGGTAGAGATAGGCCCAGTGATTCAAATGAGAGCGTACTTGGTTTAGGAAAAAAATCAGTTTCTCTGGGTCCCCATCGAAGGTTGCTTTGAAGGGTGGGGCCATCATTGATTGCTGAGGCCCCCACTGCTGCTGGCCCCACTGATCCTGCTGTATGTTCAGGGGTTGCACGTTTGGGCCTGCTGCTGTCACCCTTGCTGTTGTTGTCCTCCTATCAGCTTCTGATCTGCAGTCTTCTGCATCACCCCAAGCTGTTGCAAGGACTCTATTAGCTCGGAGGTTGTTGGCCTTTTACTTGTGGGGGTTCCCTAACCTCCTATTGCTGCAGAGGCCCCAGGCTGGGGTCCTCTGTCTCTGTGGGTCTGGAGGGCCTGGCAGGGGACTCCTGGGTCTGGCAGGCTGTCTGGTCTGCAGACAGGATTTTCCACTCACCCAAATTCTCCATGGCAGATGGTCTGGCAGCTCTCCACCATTCTGTTTTTGAAGACTCTGGCAGGGCAGTCTTGAGGCATCTGTAGTCTCTGCTGGAGTGGTTCCAGCCTGATGACCAGATAAGCCCTCCTAACTGCTTGGGTTCTGCCTCCTACTGGGAGTTCTGCAAAAACTCATTTTCCCAGAGAAATCTGTCTATTATTCTCTCCTCTGAGGTTTTATCAGCAGCCAGGTTATCGTCTCCAAACAGGCTTCCTCTTCCCATGATGAAGATACTTTCCTGAATCTTTGCCAGCTTCTCTCCTTTACTAGAGACAGTGGTGGGGGCTCAGGACTCTCCAGGTTGTTTGAAAGAAAGCAGATTCTAGCGTGATGTCATGGTTCCAATTAATGAGACAGATCAAAGAACATTGCATGATTGTTTATTCTAAAAAAAATCTATAATAATGAGAATGAAGCATTGGCACTCATGGATGGATGCCAGAATCTGAATTCTCCTCCCCTTAACACATCATATCATACAGAATTCCCTCCCTTAATTACATGTCATGAATCACATTCACCAATTAGTTTAACACACAAACTTTCACTTCCCTTCTGAAACGCGCTATCCCTTATCTTCTCAAAACATCTGGGTTGAATTCCTCCCACATTTTCGTGATTCAAAGCCAAACAGTTAAAGCAAAAGGTTGCCTTTTATATTGTCAGTGCAAAAACATGTCAATGTTTGCAGAATTGTCATACAGTCCATATTATGTTGTTTCCCTTGCTCTCAGGCAACTCCACTATAAAATCCATGGTTATCTCTTCCCAAGGCTGGGAAGAATCAGCCACTTGTTGAAGCAACCCTCAGGGCTTCCCAGTATGTCTTTTCATTGTAGCGCAGGTAGCACAGTACTTCCACATAACTCTCAACGTCTCTTTTCATCCCTGACCACCAGAATTGCCTCTGCACTAAATGCAATGTTTTCAGGAACACAAAATGACCTGCCTGCTTTGCATCATGACTTTGCTGAAGGGCTTGGAGTCTGAGACCCCGGGAGGTATAACTTAGAGCCTTTCCAGGCTAGTCCTCCCCTAAGGGTTTAAATAGATTTGTTGTCTTTGAATCAGGTGTCAGTCTCTAATTGCTCCATAAGTTCTTTCAGGAAGCAATCATCAGGACCAGCAGGTGGTCCTTGTGTTTGCAATCTAGCTGTTATTTAAGAAGCAGACTGTGGCAGGGGAATAATGGAGTTGATTACTTCCTCCCAGTGACTTTTGAACTGGGGCATTCTAGACAAGGCATCAGCTAAAAAATTCTTACACTCTGGGAAATACAACAGTTGAAGTATTGAGTCCACCGGACCTGTTTTAGGGATAATTTCTGTGTGTGTGTGTGGGGGGGTGTTCAGAGCTTTCAAATTTTTATGATCAGTCCATACTTCAAATACAGTAATTAATGCACAGAGAAGTGTGGCTGTGCCTGCCTTTTCTGAAATCGACAATGATCTTTTTGGTTTTTTCAGTATTTAAAACTAGGCCGTTTTCCTTATACCAGTTCACCAAACCTCTTTGCGATAAGCAACCTCATTGTTATCATGAATAAGGCCCACTACTGTTGTGTCATCTGCGAACCTCACAATATGTTTGATGGCAAACCTAGCACAACAGTCATGGGTCAACAGGGTGAACAGCAGCGGACTTAGGACGGAGCCTGAGGAGAATCTATGCTCAAGAAAATGGTATTAGAAATATTTGTTCGAGCCTGCACACATTGGGGCCCGTTAGTAAGAAAATCAAGAATCCAGTTGCACAAAAGAGTGTTTAAACCTAAAAGGCCCAGTTTGTCTACTAGATGCTAGGGAATAATTGTGTTAAATGCTAAAGTAGACAAACAACAAACACACAAGTATTTCTTTCCTCTAAGTTCTTCAAGCTCAGATGGAGAAATAACATCCTCCATAGAGTGATTTGGTCAGTAAACAAACTGAAGTGGGTCAAATGCTGGTGGGAGGCTAGATACAGTAATGTCCTTTATCAGCTTCTCAAAGCATTTCATAAGGATGGGTGTCAGTGTAAATGGACAATCATTGAGGCTTGTAATTGTGGACTTTTTTGGCACTGGCAAAATGATGGCCATCTTAAAACACAATGGGACCACTGCCTGCTGCAATGAGAGATTGAAAATATCTGTGAGAACAGAAGCCAGCTCATCTGAGGGGAATAAATTGGTGGTAAAAGTTAGCAAATCCCAGAAAGCTTTGAAGTTGTTTACGGGTGTGAAGGGGTTGCCATTCCAATACACCTTTCACTTTTGCAGGATCCATTGATATCCACTTATTTGAAATTCGGTACCCTAGATACTCAAGGTGTGTCTGGTGAAACTCACATTTAGAAAGCTTTGCATACAGTTTAGCCTTTCTCAGTTTCCTCAGCACTTCACCGACCAATTTAATGTGCTCTTCCATAGTCTCAGTGTAAATGAGAATGTCACCAAGATAAACCAAAAACCCCTTATACAGATGACCATGGAGCACTTGGTTGATTAGTTGGATAAATACAACAGGAGCTCCTCATAGTCCAAAAGGCATCACTTTAAACTGGCAGCTTCCCAGGGGGCAATTGAAGGTGGTTTTCCATTTGTCCCCTTCCTTTGCCAGGTGGGCTAACATGTCCTTCATTAAGGGGAGGGGGTACATGTTCTCTAGGCTGACAGCATTCAATCTTTTAAAATCTATACATAATCTCAGCTACCCATCTTTTCTTTCAACAATACAGCAGCTGCTACACAAGATTTAATAATAATAATAATAATAATAATAATAATAATAATAATAATAATAATAATAATAATAATAATAATAATAATAATAATAATAATAAAAAGTTGGAAGGGACCTTGGAGGTCATCTAGTCCAACCCCCTGCTCAGGCAAGAAACCTTATACCATTTCAGACAAATGGCTGTCCAGTCTCTTCTTAAAAGCTTCCAGTGTTGGAGCATTCACCACCTCTGGAGGCAGGTTGTTCCACTGGTTAATTGTTCTAACTGTCAGGAAGTTTCTCCTTAGTTCTAGGTTGCTTCTCTCCTTGACTAGTTTCCATCCGTTGCTTCTTGTCCTGCTTTCAGGTGCTTTGGAGAATAGCTTGACTCCCTCTTCTTTGTGGCAGCCCCTGAGATATTGGAACACTGCTATCATGTCACCCCTCACTCTTCTCTTCGTTAAACTACACATACCCAATTCCAGCAACCGTTCCCTATATGTTTTGGCCTCCAGCCTCCTAATCATCTTTGTTGCTCTTCTCTGTACCCTTTCTAGAGTCTCGACATCTTTTTTACATCGTGGTGACTAAAACTGGATGCAGTATTCCAGGTGTGGCCTTACCAAAGCATTGTAAAGTGGTATTAGTACTTCACTTGATCTTGATTCTATCCCTCTGTTAATGCAGCCTAGCACTGTGTTGGCTTTTTTGGCAGCTGCAGCACACTGCTGGCTCATATTGAAGTGATTGTCTACTAAGACTCCGAGATCCCTCTCACAGTTACTGCTATTGAGCAAGGTACCACCTATACTATACCTGTGCATTTGATTTTTCCTCCCTAAATGTAGAACCTTACTTTTTTCACCATTGAATTTCATTTTGTTAGATAGTGCCCAGTGTTCGAGTCTGTCCAGATCCTTCTGTATCTTAAGCCTATCTTCTGGAGTATTGGCTATTCCTGCCAGTTTGGTGTCATCTGCAAATTTGATGAGTTCCCCATCTATCTCCTCATCCAAATCATTAATGAAGATATTGAAGAGCACTGGGCCCAGAACAGAGTCCTGGGGCACCCCACTACACACTTCCTTCCATGTAGATGCGGTTCCATTGAGGACCACACGCTGAGTACGGCCTGTCAACCAGCTACGAATCCATCTGGTGGTAATGCTATCTAACCCACATTTTTCTATCTTGTCAAGTAGTAGGTTGTGATCTACCTTATCAAAAGCCTTACTGAAGTCCAAGTAAATTATATCTACAGCATTTCTCTGGTCCACTAGTTTTGTCACTTGGTCAAAGAATGTAATAAGATTTGTCTGGCACGATCTGTTTTTGACAAACCCGTGTTGACTTTTAGTGATGACTTTGTTTGCATCAAGATGTTCGCTGATTTGTTGTTTGATTATCTTTTCCAGAATCTTCCCAGGTATTGAGGTCAGGCTGATAGGTCTGTAGTTTCCTGGATCTATTTTTTTCCCTTTTTTGAAGATGGGAACTACATCAGCTCTCTTCCAGTCCTCTGGTAGTTCCCCAGTACTCCAGGATCTTTGAAAAATATAGTTCAGTGGTTCTGAGATCACGTCTGCCAGTTCCTTGAGAACCTTGGGGTGTAATCCATCTGGTCCTGGTGATTTGAACTCGTCTAGGCTGGACAGGTGCTCACTTACCATTTTCCTGCCTATCTTAACTTGCGTTTCTATTCTGTTTTTTATGGCACTGGTTTGGGTAGGTTAGGGACGTGGTGGCTCAGTGGGTTAAGACGCTGAGCTTGTCGATCAGAAGGTCGGCAGTTTGGCGGGTTGAATCCCGAGTGCCGCGTAGCAGAGTGAGCGCCTGTTACTCGTCCCAGCTTCTGCCCACCTAGCAGTTCGAAAGCACGTAAAAATGCAAGTATAAAAATAGGGACCACTACGGTGGGAAGGTAACAGCGTTCCGTGCGCCTTTGGCGTCTAGTCATGCCGGCCACATGACCACGGAGACGTCCTCGGACAAGCGCTGGCTCTTCGGCTTTGAAACGGAGATGAGCACCGGCCCCTAGAGTCGGAAACGACTAGCACGCATGTGCGGGGGAACCTTTACCTTTACCTTTACCTTGGGTAGGTTGGACTGTTTTTTCCCTTTGTGTAAAGACAGATGCAAAAAACGAATTAAATAGTTCTGCTTTCTCCCTATTGCTTGTCACCTTCTTGCCACTTTCCCCCACTAATGGACCAATCATTTCCTTAACTTTTTTCTTGTTTTTTATATGTTGAAAGAAGCATTTTTTGTTATTTTTGACTTTGGTCGCAAGCCTTAGTTCATTTTGAGCCTTAGCTTTCCTCACTTCATCTTTGCAGGCACGGGCTATTTGCTGATATTCTGACTTAGTTATGTGCCCCTCTTTCCAATTCTTTTTTTTTTTTTTTTTTTTATTGAAAAGTTTTTCAATACATTTTAATTATTACATCCCATCCCCCAACCCTCCCCAACCCTATCCCACCCTCTCACCCTCCCCTTCCCCCCTCCCCCCCCGGACTTCCCAGAGCTAGATACAAGGTATAAAAATAAAATAACCAATCATAAACTCTCATATGCTAACAACAATAAACTATTAAATCTCTCGCACTTTAGCTCTTATAAATTGACTACAAGCAATATACTTATTCAAATGCTAGATGAAACTTTTTAGTCCCATATTTATTCTGGATGTAATCAATCCATTTCTTCCACTCCACAATATATCGTTGTTGAGAATGATCTTTCAAATATGCTGAGATCTTTGCCATTTCCGCCAGGTTGGAAGCTTTTAAAGTCCATTCCTCTATAGTCGGCAGTTCTTCCTTCTTCCAATATTGCCCTATTAAGAGTCTCGCTGCCGTAATTAAGTTCAACATCAAATTAATGTCCAACACAATAGTATCAGTAATAATGCCCAGTAAAAACAATTGCGGACAAAACTTTATCCTTTTCTTGAATATCTTCTGCATATTCCACCAAATTTTAATCCAAAATGGTTTGATCTTTTTGCAAGTCCACCATATATGAAAATACGTTGCATCTTCGCCACCACATCTCCAACATTTGGGCTGGTAATTCGGATACATACTTGCTAACTTTCTAGGATCTAAATGCCATCTATAAAACATTTTATAAAAGTTCTCTCTTAGATTTTGAGCTTGCGTAAATTTCACATTTCTCACCCAAATCTTTTCCCAAGTGTCCATTGTGATAACTTCCTGAATATTCTGTGCCCATTTTATCATACAATCCTTAACAATTTCTGTTTCTGAGTCAATCTCTATCAATGCAAGATATATCCGTTTAATATGCGCTGGTCCCTGATTTCTAATTTGTTTTACCAAATTTTCATCATCCATCAAAAAACCAATCTTCTGATCTTCTTTCCACCTGGCTTGTAATTGTCCATATTGAAACCAAGTTTGTACAATCTTTTTTTCTCGTAAAAGATTATATGACTTCAAACACCACACATTCCTCTCCAAGCTCAAAATTTCCTTATATGTAGTCACATCATGTTTAAATCCAACATTTATATTCTCTATTGCGTGTTTGGGTATTGCCCATAACGGTATCTTATAATTTAACTTTTGTCTGTGCTTTTTCCAAACTCGCAACAAAGCATACCTCAAAATATGCATTTTGAACACATTATCTACCTTTTTGTCATACAGTAAATATGCATGCCAACCAAATAACAAATCATACCCTTCAAGATTTAACAGTCTCCCCTGTGTCAGATTGATCCAATCACTTATAGCTGATAATGCAGCAGCTTCATAATATAATTTAAAATTGGGCATTCTTAGACCACCTCTTTCGCGTGTATCCTGCATGATTTTAAATTTGACCCGTGGCCTTTTCCCTGCCCAAACAAATTTGTTAATACCCTTCTGCCATTCCTCCAAATTTGAATCCTTTTTGAGAATGGGTATCATTTGAAACAAAAATAAAAATTTTGGCAAAACATTCATCTTTACTGCTGCAATTCTTCCCAATAATGATAGTTGTAATTTTTTCCAACTATCCAATTCTTTTTGCACTTTATTCCATAACTTTTCATAATTATTTTTATATAATTTAACATTTGAGGGTGCTAGACATACCCCCAAATATTTAACCCTTTCAACAATTTCAAATCCAGTTAAGCTTTCTAAAGAAACCTTTTGTAATGCTGTCATGTTTTTAGATAAAATTTTAGTTTTTTGTATGTTAATCTTAAATCCAGAAACTTTCCCATATTGCGATATTAACTCCATCAATTCCATAACAGAATTTTCTGGATGTGTCAAAGTAATAACCAGATCATCCGCAAACGCCCTCAATTTATAGTCCTGATCTCTTATTTGAATTCCCTTAATTGTTTCCGAATTCCGTATTTTAATCAATAATATCTCCAACGTTAAAACAAATAACAAAGGTGATAACGGGCAACCCTGCCTTGTGCCCTTTTCAATATTACACATTTCAGTCAAACTATTATTAACAATTATTCGAGCTGTTTGCTTCTGATATATTGCCCTAATTGGTTGTAAAAATTCATCCCCAAAATTCATTTTATCTAATACTTTTAACAAAAATTTCCAATCCAATTGATCAAAGGCTTTTTCAGCATCCAAAAAAATCAATGCTGCAGAGATCTGGTTATTCCTTTCCAAAAATTCCAACAAATCAACTATATGTCTCACATTATTTTTCATTTGTCTACCACTTATAAACCCAGTTTGATCACCATGAATTACCTGTTGCAATACCCTCATAAGTCTACTAGCTAAAACCTTAGCAAATATCTTGTAGTCCGTATTCAAAAGTGAAATTGGCCTATAGTTTTTTGCTTGAGTAGCGTCCTGATCTTCTTTAGGAATTAAAGAAATAAAAGCAGTTTTCCAAGACGGAGGCACTCCTCCCCCTTTTTGAATTGTCTGAAACAGTTCCTTTAATGGCTTTATCATCTCAAACTGTAGATTTTTATAATACACAGCAGTCAAACCATCAGTGCCTGGTGCTTTACCTACTTTTAACTGTTTAATTGCCAAATATATTTCTTCCTCAGTTATCAACTGATTCATTTCTTCTTTTTGGTCTTGCGTAAGAACCGGGATGCTAAAATCTTTCAAATATAAATCAATGTCCGTTTCATTAATCTTATCACTAGCATATAATTTAGAAAAAAAATCAACAAAGGTTTCCTTAATAAGATTCTGTTGATACACAATCTTTCCCTTGTGTTCTATTTTATCTATATTAGAAACCCTTTGCTTCTTTCTTAACATATAAGCTAACCATCTGCCTGGTTTATTGGCATTGCAAAAAGTATTATGCCTTGCAAACCGTAGATTAGTTGCCACCTGATCAGCCATTAACTTATCAAATTGTCCTCTTAACAGCTTAATAGTCTCTTTAATCTTCACATCCGATGGATTCAAAATTAAAGCCTTTTCTTTTTCCTTAATCTCTGTCTCCAATTCTTTCCTCCTAAATTCCAAGTTGCGTCTATATTTATTATTAAGATATATCAACACACCTCTCATATACGCCTTACTAGCATCCCATACCATTTCCATAGAAGTACCCTTATGCATATTCGTTTCAAAAAAAACCTTCATCTGTTTCTTACACTCTTCCACGTTTTTCTGATTTCTGAACAAATTCTCATTTAAACGCCAGGAACGTCGTTCTCTACTGTCTTTTCCAATCTCTAGCCAAACTGGGCTGTGATCAGACATAGTCTTTGAACAAATCTTTATCCTCTTAGTTCTAAAAAAAAGGTCATTAGACAATAGTATAAAATCAATCCTGGAAAAAGATTGGTGTCTATCAGAAAAGAAAGTATAGTCTCTTTCTTGTAAGTTCCTTTCCCTCCAAACATCACGTAATTCCATATCGTCCATCATCTCAAAAAAAGATTTAGGCAATTTCGCATGACTTGGCGTACTTCTGTAAGATCCACTCTTATCCATTTGTACATTCAAAACACCATTCCAATCTCCCATAAAAATAAAAGATTTGTAATCCAATTGGGTAATCCTGCTGTGTAACAAACTATAAAAGTCAGCTTGCTGTTGATTGGGCGCGTATAATCCAACCAAAAGAGTTCTTTTACCTTCTAGTAACAAGTCCACAATAACATATCTTCCTTGTTGATCAGCTTCAATTAACTCTGCTGTAATTGTATTCTTGACATAAATAACCACTCCATTTTTCTTGTTAACTGCAGAGGCAATAAATTGTGTACCTAGTCTTGAATTTGATAAATACTTTTGGTCCATAACTCTAATATGTGTTTCTTGTAAGCAAATAACGTCAGTCTTAAATTGGTTTAAATATTGAAAAATTTTCTTTCTCTTTTGTGGTGAGTTTAATCCATTAACATTCCAAGTTAAAAACTTAGTCACCATTTCTGGCAACCCGAAGCTTTTGAAGCGCATCTTCCAGAATCCCTTTTACATTTTTAGGTCGCGCTCCTCCCACAGCTTGGCTATAGGTACATTTTGAAGGTTCCACAACATTCTGCTGGGCTTGGTCTTGGTCACGCCTGGCTCGTCTCGAAGCAGCTCGGGTGACCCTCTGGTCCTTTGCTTCTTCTACTGTTGAAATTTGAATCACTCCTGGTGCTGTCTCATCTATCTGTATTCCTTCAGCATCATAAGACTTTCCCTCCTTTATTGATTCCAGAAGTGGTATAGGAATTGCTTTTAAAACATTGCTATAAAAATCACGTGCCTGCAGGACTGTAGCGAGACGGTATCTTGTATCTTCAAACATTACCACCATACCCACTGGAATCTCCCATCTGAACCTGACATCGCGTCGCTTAAGCTCATGTGCTAGAAATGCAAATTCCTTTCGTTTCCTTAGGATTTTTGGAGGGATCTCTTTTAAAACCAAAACTTCTTGGTCAGCAATCACAAGCTTTGTATTGTAAGAAACTTGAATAACTTCATTCCTGATTGCTCTCTTTGTAAAGTAAACAACCACATCTCTAGGTAATTTCCTTTGTCTCGCAATCCAGGAGTTAACACGGAAAATTTTGTCTATATCTTCTGCAATTTCTTCAGCTGGCCTTCCCAGCACGTCTTCGAGAGCAACAGAAACTAATTTTTTCAAATCTTCCTTTAAATTCTCCTTAAGACCCCTTATCCTCACAGCAAACTCCATTTCATGATATTGTACCAATGTCAAGTCATAATCAATTTTATCCACCACATTCTCAGTCTCTAGTATCTTTGCATCCAGTTTAGTATTATTTTGAGTGAGATCCTCCACTCTTTCGTCAAGGCGTTCAATACATATCGCCATGCCTTGAAATGCAAGCAAGATGTCCTCCCTCATTACTATAAATTTTTCTGTCAGCTTCTCATCCATCTTCTCATCTATCATCTCAGCCAAATGCTGTGAATGTTTTTCCAAAGCATCTTCCAAAACTTTAAGTGTTAAGACAGGCGAAGGTAGAGGTGCAGGAGGTGCTAACACTTGCGCTGAAGAATGCGGCAGGGGGGAAGCCCCCGCAGTTTTAGGAAGTTTAGAAGAAGATTTAGCCGCCATTTTTTCCCCCTTTTGCAACTACGCACTTTCACTTTCTAAGTCTTCAATGTAGATTGAGCCAAAGTTCAAAAGTTCACTTACTCCTTGTTCTCTTGCATCGCTCTGCCTGCTTCCATTAACTTCCAAAGTCCATTCTTGTAGGCAGGGATGGTTGCGTTCGCCTTGTTCTGCTCCAGGAAAAACGGAGCAGACACGCTGCGCGGCCCGGAGAAATCCAAGCTTCGGGGGGGCTCAATCTTCCAGCCGCCAGAGCTTTAAGCCCTGACGGCCCCAGAGAGCCCTTCCCCTACTTGGAAACTCACCCCCTCCTCTTCTCCCGAGGAGGGGGCTTTCGAACCGCCGAAACAGCTGATCGGCGCTGTTTTCGGCGGTTCTACAAAGCCGCGAAGCTGACAAGCTAAAAGCAGCTGTCGGCGGCGGCGCCTTGCCACCCGGAAGTCCCCAATTCTTATACTTGTCCTTTTTATCTTTCAATTTATCAGAGAGTTTTTTATGCAGCCATGCTGGTTTCTTTTGAGAGCTGTTATTTTTCTTCTTTGTTGGTATTGTACTAGACTGGGCCTTTATTATCTCACTTTTCAAAATTTCCCAAGCTTCTTGAGTTGTTTTCCCCTTTAGGATTCTCATCCATGGAATTCTTCCCATGGTCTCTCTAAGTTTATTGAAATTAGCTCTTTTAAAGTCCAAGACTCTAGTTTGGCTGTGTTCTATTGCTTGTGCCTCCAGAATGTTGAATTCCAATATTGCATGATCACTTCCCCCCAAGGTTCCTGTGGCTTCGACACCTTCTATCATTTCATCTCTGTTTGTGAGAATTAAATCCAATATGGCTAATCCCCTAGTTCCCTTCTCTACTTTTTGGGAGAGAAAGTTGTCTGCTAGGTTTGATAGGAATCTGTTTGATCTTCCACTTGGTGCAGAGTTTGTCTCCCAGTTGATATCAGGGTAATTAAAGTCCCCCATTACTATTGTGATGTGCTTCTTACATACCTTAGTTAGCTGACTAGCAAAAAGTTCATCTATTTCCTCTGCTTGGTTGGGCGGCCTATAGTATACACCTATGGGAATGTCATTTTTCCCCCTTTTATATTGACCCAAATGCTTTCAAGTTT
>JAKJMR010017560.1:209840-244874 GCA_024449315.1 Daboia siamensis
CAGCAACTCTCCAAACGGGGCCACAGAGGCAGCTCTCCAAACCTCTGTAGCCCCATTTGGAGAGCTGCTGCCTTTGTCCGCTTATGAAAGAAATGTGGACGAAGGCAGCAACTCTCCAAACCTCTGGTGCCCTGTTTGGAGAGTTGCTGCCTTCGTGTTTGAAAGAAATGGGGGGAGAGCTGGTGCTTGTTTTGCGCATGTGCATGCATGCATGCATGCACACGCACATTTTGCGGCTCCCACTTTTTTGTGTGTGTGACAGAACCGGTTCCGAGTAGCTCTTTCACTGTTTCAGGTTGCCAACCCCTGGTCTAGACAATTCATACTTGGGTTCAGAAAACCAGAATTTCCTACTGACATTGTTTGCATATCTTTCCAATGTCCTATAATATATTGTTTTCCCCTTGTGGGTCATCTTTGTTGGATTGTAAAGATGGATACCACCTGAGTCTTTAAGGTCTTAAGCTTTCTGTTATGATTTTCAAAAGCCATGGAGATACAAGGGTAAATGTTTTTGTAGTACCATTTGCCTCTGTATCTTTGGCAGAAGGTTTTCCTCTCACAGCTTTATTCCTGACAAATTGAAATTCTATTTGACTTATGTTTCTTTCAATTCTCCATTAGCAAGATACCTATTACTACTAATAATAATACTCTTCTGTTTTTCTTCTATTATGGCACAGTTCATCCTCTTTACTGTCTAGGGATCCTCCAGCCTGTCCCCTATTCTGCATTCCCTCTTTTTGTTCCCCTTAATGCTCAGAATCTGTTTCATCTGGAAGTGCATGAAAATTCTATATGTTAAGTGTCTTAATCTTTTCTAACCACTGGAATATGTAATAATGTAAAAAATTACTTTGAAGGGCTGAAAATAATTGAATAGTTCTTATAAATGGTTTTCATATTAAGTGTATTATTTATATTTATTTTATTTATATGACAAATTTATACGGCTGTCTATTCACAGGAAGTGATTCTGAGTGGTGTATAAAAAGATATAAAACAATAAATATTTTTAAAAAGCAATTATTTTATAATTTTAAAAAGCATAGGGCACACAAGAGATTAGATTAGCAAGGGTTACCTCATGATCTCACCAGTTCCCTGGAACCTTCAGGCCCTGTGACATTGACAGATTTTGAGGGAATTTGGAAAACAAGTATATACAGGTAGTCCTCGACTTGCAACCATTTGTTTAGTGACTGTGCGAAGTTACAATGGCACTGAAAAAAATGGCACTTATGACCATTTTTCATACTTATGACCAATGAAGCATCCCCATGGTCGTGTGATCAAAATTTGGATGGTTGGCAACTGCTTCATATTTAAGATGGTTGCTGAGTCTCAGTGCCATGTGATCATCTTTTGCGACCTTACGACAAGCAAAGTCAATTGGGAAGCCAGATTTACTTAACAACCTTTTTATTAGCTTAACAACTACAGTGATTCACTTAACCACTGTGGCAAGAAAGGTTGTGAAATGGGGCAAAATTCACTTAATAACTGTCAAGCTTAGCAACAGAAAATTTGGTCTCATAAGTGATTGTAAATTGAGGACTACCTGCATAATATTATATTGCTCTAATATTCTCAATGAAACAAGTTATCCCACAAAAGAAACTATATTATTTCATCTTATGTTCCTCTCTGTAGTATAATCTTTTGATGAATTTGTATATCTAAGCCTGAGCTTTCCAATTTACTTTCATCTTTATAAGAAAATATAAATCAAGTTGGAAATGTTTTTATACTTGCCATTATTGCAATTGTGATAGTAATAGCTATAGTTATAAAGCTGTACATTTTTTCCACACCTGCTTATATTGGCTACTGTACAAAAATGAAAATAAAAAAGAGACCAAAAGAAAGGAAATTGGGAAAAGATAGGGTGGAAATCAGTGAGTGAGGACTTCTAACAGCAGTGAGTGACTAATGTCTCTTTACAGAGGTTCTTGTTTAGGGTTAGGCATTTATCTGTATCTAGAGAGAGCTGATTAAGATTCAGAATGATAGGTAAGATAGGTAAGCTTTATACTTGGATTTCAGTAAGGAATTTGACAAAGTGGACCACAACTCACTTCTTGATAAGCTATGTGGATTAGACAGCATCACAAATGGATTTGTAACTGGCTAACAAACTGCACTCATTGTGTCATCTTTAATAGAACTACATCTACATGGAGGAATGTAAGCAGAGGGGTACCCCAAGGTTTGATTTTAGGCCCAGTACTCTTCAATATCTTCATAAACAATTTAGGTGAGGGGATAGAAGGGGAACTTCTCAAATTTGCAGATAACACCAAGCTGGCAAGAATAGTCCACACCCTAGAAGATAGCCTTAAGATACAGATGGGTCTCAACAGATTTGGTCCCTATCTAACAAAATGAAATTCAATGTAGAAAAAAGTAAGGCCAAAACCACCAAATGTATAGGTACAGATTAGGGGAAACCTGGCTCAGTAGCAGTAACTGTAAGAGAGATCTTATAGTCCTAGTGAACAATCACTTAAATATGAAAGAGCAGTATGCTACAGCTGCCAAAAAAACTAATGCAATCCTAGGCTGTATTAAGAGAGGGATAGAATCAAGATCACGTGAAGTGGTAAGACCACACTTGGAATATGCATCTGGTTTTGGTCACCACAATATAAAAAAGTTGTTGAGACTCTGGAAAGAGTGCAGAGAAGAGCAACTGAAATTATTAGGGGGCTGAAGGCTAAAACATATAAAGAATGGTTGTAGGAATTGGATATATCTAATTTAGTGAAAAGAAGGACTAGGGCCAACATGATAGCAATGTACTTATACTTTCCCAATTCCACTGTCAAACTACTGTTACTCTAGGAAATTTGTAATTTAAAGTTTATACAACCCAGGATTGTATTAGCATTTTTGGTTGCTGCTACAAACTGCTAGCTCATAGTTAAGTGATCGTCCACCTGGACTCCAAGGTCCCTCTCAAGTTACTGCCTCCAAGCTTATAATGTATAAGTAGTTAGTAGTTATTTTATTAATATTTTGATAATGGAGAGTTAAAGCGAGAGAGAATTTAATATTTTATTATAGTTGTTAGCTTATTTTAGATTATATTTGTTTGCATTTTTATACCCTGTATTCAGCTCTGGGAAGTTGGGGAGGGGGAGGAGGAGGAGGGGGTTTTTTGTATTCAAAAAATGTATTGTAAAACTTTTCAATAAAAAAAAAAGTTACTGCCTCCAAGCCAGGTCTCGCCCAATCTGTATTTGTTCCTTTGATTTTTCCTGCCTAAGAGTAAGATGTTGCTTTTCTCCACATTGAAACTCATTTTGTTGGATAGGGCCCATTGTTTGAGTTTGTCAAGATCTTTTTGGATCCTGAGTTTGTCTTCTGAGGTGGTGGCTACTCCTGACAGTTTGGTGTCATCTGCGAATTTGATGAGTTCCCCTTCAATTTCCTCATCTAAGTCATTTATGAAGATTTTGAAAAGTACTGGGCCTAAGACGGAACCTTGTGGTACCCCACTGCTTACTTCTCTCCATGTGGATGTAGTGCCATTGAGAATTACTTGTTGAGTATGGTTTGTCAGCCAGCTACAGATCCATCTGGTAGTGATGTTATCTATTCCACTTTTTTTCTAGTTTACCAAGGAGTAGGTTGTGGTTTACTTTGTCAAATGCCTTACTGAAATCTAGCTATACTACATCCACTGTGTTTCACTGGTCTATTAGTTTAGTCACTTTATTGAAGAATGAGATTAGATTCATTTGGCACGATCTGTTTTTAACAAACCTATGCTGGGTGCTAGTTACAACTTTCTTCGCTTGTAGTTGTTCGCAGATCTATTTTTTGATTATCTTTTGTAGGATCTTCTCAGGTATTTATGTTAAACCGATTGGTCTATAGTTGCCTGGGTCCATTTTTTTCCTTTTTGGAAGTTGGGGACCACACCAGCCCTTTTCCAATCCTCGGGTACTTCCTTAGTGCTCCAGGATTTGTGGAAGATGTCATACAATGGTTCTGGGATAATATCTTTCAGAACTCTGGGATGTAATCTGTCGGGTCCTAGTGATTTGTATTCATCAAGATTGAATAGGTGTTCTCTTACCATTTTCTTGCTTATTTTGATTTTAATAATAATTTGGAAGGGACCTTGGAGATCATCTAGTCCAACCGCCCGCTCAGGCAGGAAACCCTATACCATTTCAGACAAATGGCTGTCCAGTCTCTTTTTAAAAACTTCCAGTGTTGAAGCATTCACCACTTCTGGAGGCAGGTTGTTCCACTGGTTAATTGTTCTAACTGTCAGGAAGTTTCTCCTTAGTCTCTCCTATTTTCTATTGCTAGTGTTTGCATTATATTAAATTCCAATATGACGTGGTCACTTTCACCCAAGTTTCAGGCAATTTTGATTCCCTCTATCACTTCTTTTCTATTTGTAAGGATTAATCCAGTATAGATTTGTGTCTAGTTTCCTCCTCCACCTTTTGGGTGACAAAGTTGTCAGTTAGGTTGGTTAGGAATCTCTTTGGTCTCCTGCTCACTGCAGAGTTTGTCTCCCAGTTGATGTCTGGATAGTTGAAGTCTCCCATTACTACTGTGGTGTGCTTCCTGTATACATTTGTTAACTGGTTGGCAAAGAGTTCATCTGTATCTTCTGGTTGGTTGGGTGGCTTGTAATATACACCTATGGAAATTGAAGGGGAAAGAAATTCAGACGAAGGGAAAGGAATTCAGACGAAGGAAAAAGAATTCAGACCCAGGTCGATAGAGAGCTCTGAACCAGCCAGGCAGCCTCGTCTCCAGAAAAGAACCCTCTTGAGCACTGCCCGCTGAACTTTTATTCACCTCCAACATTACAAAAACTTCATCCCTCTCATACAACATAGGATACATAGAAATAATTGGATACATGGTGAGGACTTCTCAGGTGCCTATGAGATCATACAAAAACAAGATACTCTATGTGAAAGCTTTATCATAGCATTTCCCAAACCTCCCACATGCCAGCCTGCCCATGAGCCAGGAGAGTTTGCTCTCAACTGTAACACACGGGGAAGCCAATTAAGGGGGTCTGGAAAAGCTGAAGCGTGAGAAACCAAATTCTTGGGAGGCCAAATTCTGGCTGTTCCCACATGTCCCCTTTTTTTGTTTAATGACAGAAGCAGAATGTTTGAGATAAGCTTGCATAACGTGTAAATCTTTGGCGTTGAAGGTAGAGATGTGGGATCGTTTAACAATAAGCGAATGGCACAATGCTAGCAAAGAGGGAATACATTGGATACAGCAACACAAACTAATCAATATAACTATAGTTAAGATACCATAAACAAATAAATGTTTTAACGAAGCTAAATCTGGTAGCCATAGAAAAAGCATTTTTTCTAAGTCTATAAGTTGGAGAGTCCCAAGAATACATTGTATCATAGGTGGTAGATATATTAAAACTGGCAAAAAGAGTATAATTTTGAATAGTAGTAGCTGGAGCACAGACAGGAACAATACAAGAACTAGTAACTTCATGAGCAGAAGCAGGCATTTTAAGCAAAAATTACTCTGACCAGAAATGTTGGCCAGTTGTAGCCACAAATTGAATTTTCCTCTATTTGCTAAATCTTCATGAATTCCTACAGCTGAAGGGAAAAAAAACCAAAAAAACACTCCAAGTGCTGAATTGGTGTTAAGTTGCGCGATAAATGCTGACAGGAAAAGTTCCGGGGTCGGCTCTAGCTTTGCAGTAGTAAGGTCACAAAAGGCATCTGCACTGAGTGTTTTTAACATTCCCCATGTTACTGGTGGCTGAGTTCCTGCTGGCCGTGAAGGTCTTTTACGCCTTTGTGGTGTTGCACCCATCAGGTTCAGGTTGAATGTCAGGGCTGGATTGAACTCTGGGAGCGGACTGCTCAGCCTCTGGTGCCAGCTCATGTTTGGCTCGCAATGGCTTCACACACCTGGCAGGCACCCACACCGGTCCTATAGGAGTAAGAACAGATGCATACCCCCTTCCCCAAGTAATCAATTCAGCTGGTCCCTTCCAGGTTGGCTCAGGCAGCTCCTTATATAGCACTTGTTGTCGTTCCAGGGGAAGCTCCTTCCTAAAATGTTTCTCTGCAGGAGTATAAGCTTGATTAGTGATTGTTAAATGATTCAAAGTAAACAACAAAACTGGAATCAAGGTTTTAAGATCTGAGGGAGTAATTCCCCTTTCTTTTAAATGTTTAAACAACAAAGCCTGAAATGTACCATGTGCACATTCCACTATAGCTTGGCCTGAACTATTGTATGAAATGCCATGTCAGAGAGAAATATCCCAAGTGCTGGAAAATTGAGAAAAAGCATTAGAAGTATACGCAGGAGCGTTGTCTGTCTTTAAGACAAGTGGTCGTCCCATGACAGCCATGGCAGCGAGAAGGTGCTGAATAACATGAGAGACATTTTCGCTGCAAAGGGGGGTAACCCACACATCAGTTCCTCTTGGATTAACAGCATCAAAGGGAAAAGAGAGGGGGGAGAAGGAGCAAGAAGGACAGGCTGAGATAATATCACAAGCCTGAGAAAGTGGAATGTTAAAGGTAGCACGAAGAGATTTAGCATTCTGGTGAAAATAGGAATGGCTAGTCAAAGGGTAAACCACTTTAAAAGAGTGGAGAGCATGCAGGAGAATTTGAAAAGTAAGGAATAGAGAAAGCAAGTTACGGTCCAAAAGTGGGGATAAGTAAACAAATGCAATATGGTTAAAAAGATTGTAAACATATTGTGAGTCCACAATAAGATTAAGAGGAATTGAATCATGTAATTTAAAGGCTAAAATCACTGCAGAAAGTTTAGCACGCTGAGCTGAGGTTTGAGAAGCTGTGAACTTAGCTTGCCATTTGCCATTAATTTGCCAAACAACCTCCTCACGGGTACGAGACCCATCTGTGAATAAAGTAATAGCATTAGGAAGAGGGGTAGAAACCTGTGCAGATTGAAAAACAAAAGGCAATTCCTGCAATAAAATTAAACGGTCCTTGGGGGGGTTTAAACAATACAGCTCCCACATAATCTACAAAGGCAATCACATAAGCATTAGACATTTGCATAAAGAAATCATGCTGATCCTTGGTGCAAGGCAAATGAAAGACTAAAGGATCAAAGCCAGAATATAACACCTCAACGAAAGACACATTTTTAGCTGGTGTGTGTGGCAAATACAACCATTCTACAATGCAGATAGATTTAAACGTTTCAGGAAAAAATAAGATAGCAGTTGGCTGAAAAGGAGTATGGAAAAAAGCTGCTGACAATGATCCTAAAAGAGGAGCTCTGTTAACCATAACTGCGAAGGGCAGAATTGATTTGATGAAGGCAATGTTGCATCGCCATGGAGACTGGAATCTGCGTGTCAGGGGTTAAATGACCTTGCAAGGCAATAAAAAGTGGACGCAACAAAGCAGTAGTTAACCCTAAAAATGGTCTAGCCCAATTAAGATCTCCTAAAATTTTTTGCAATTGTACCAGAGTAACATGAGATGGAATGCGCAGAGCTGGAACAAAAGGAGAAAAAGAAGATTGAAGCAGCCAATTACCTAAATATAGAAAGGGAGGTTTTATTTGAACCTTCTCAGGGGCAATGACAAGTTCCGATTTAGCCAAGATTTCCTGTAAGGTTAGGAAACAGTTAACAGGTAAAGGCTTTCCAGCTAGCAAGATAACATCCATAAAATGGTAAGCAAAGCATTTTTTGTCTTTGGCTGGATGAACTACAGCTGCAAGACCTGTAGCTAAAAGTTCTGTCTTATGAGATTCAATGTTCTGACACAATTTAATCATTGGAGCAATGGTAGTCTCAGGTTTGGAATCAATTGCTTTCAGGGCTGTTTTGCAGTTCTGATTAGTATTTTCAAATGCCAATTGTTCCATCAGGATGTCAGCAGCAGCTTCATTTTGAGCCTTCTCAGGGAGAAGCCCTCGGGTGAAATTGCTTTGCAACCCATTTTCTGTAACTCTTCCTTTCAGCTCTTTGTGAACTGCAGATGGGACAGACTCATGGACTTGCTGATTTTGAGCGTTTTGGACCACGGGGCAGACAGCCATTAATGGCAATGCCTCCTGGACGTCCTCTGAATTTCCAGAGGCCAATGCAGACTGCACCATTTGCTGAATAGCAGTCTGTGTTTGAGGCTGTTGAAGGTCCAAATTTTGCTGACTCTCAGAGCTCCACTGCCGTGAAGAATTATGATAAGACTGTGGTGGCTGAGGGTCTGAGGGGTACAGGATTGGTGCCTCAGGAAGTATTAATTTTGGAGGGTACAAGAGAGGATTGGACCACTCAGTAATAGCTTTACAGCAGAGTTGCCAAGTGTGTAGTACTGATAGTGGAGTGGTTGCAGCCTGATGCAAATCTTTCCCAATTTCTTGCCAATCATAGGGATTAAGAGACCCATCTGCAGGATACCAAGGGCATAACTTACCAATAATCTTAACCAGCTCTTCTACATCCTCTTTAAAAATTTTAACTGTTTGCTTAGTCCTTGTCAACAATTTGCAAAGGTCAGATACCTGTCAACAATTTGCAAAGGTCAGATACCTGTTGAAAGAGAAGTCCCCATACTTACCTCGTTGATTCCTTAAACGGAATGAATAGTTGAACTTACTTCGTTGATTCCTTAAACGGAATGAATATTTATTTATTTATTTATTTATTTAGATTTTTATATCGCCCTACTCCTGAAGGACTCAGAGCGGTTTACAGGGCAGCATAAAATACAATATAAAGATAATATAAAATTAAAATAGATTAAATTAATTAAGCCCAACAATTAAAACAATATTTAAAAAACTGGAATAGTTGGTCTTACCTCGTTGATTCCTTAAAAGGAATGAATTAGTTGAACATGTTCGTTTAGCTCCTGCTGAGCGAAGGTAAGCCAGAAGTTACAGTTGGCCTCACAGCCTCACACGTGCCTCACACTTGGCTCACACGGGGCACCAGATGAAGGGGAAAGAAATTCAGACAAAGGGAAAGGAATTCAGACGAAGGAAAAAGAATTCAGACCCGGGTCGATAGAGAGCTCTGAACCAGCCAGGCAGCCTCGTCTCCAGAAAAGAACCCTCTTGAGCACTGCCCGCTGAACTTTTATTCACCTCCAACATTACAAAAACTTCATCCCTCTCATACAACATAGGATACATAGAAATAATTGGATATATGGTGAGGACTTCTCAGGTGCCTATGAGATCATACAAAAACAAGATACTCTATGCGAAAACTTTATCATAGCGTTTCCCAAACCTCCCACATGCCAGCCTGCCTGTGAGCAAGGAGAGTTTGCTCTCAACTATAACACACAGGGAGGCCAATTAAAGGGGTCTGGAAAAGCTGAAGGGTGAGAAACCAAATTCTTGGGAGGCCAAATTCTGGCCGTTCCCACAGGAAATGTAACTTTTTTCTCTTTTATATTGACCCATATACTTTCTGGAGAGATTTTGTCTTCAGTCAGGTGCATTTCTGTAGATATGTAGTGTTCTCTTATATATAGTGTAACTCCCCCTACTCTTTTTGTAGACCTGTTTCTTTTGAACAATTTGTATCCATCCATCTGTCCATTCCATTCATGGGTTTCATCCCACCAGGTTTCTGTTTATGCCAACTATGTCATACCCTCCTTTGTGTACTATTGCTTCTTGTTTGCCCTGTTTGTTTTCCAAGCTTTGAGTGTTTGTGTATAAGCCTTTAAGGCTTTTATGCCTGTCCGTGGGTATGTTTCCTATATCTCCTGTTTGTTGTTTGAGTTTTTCTTTTTTCTCAACACTGCTTACCTCATTGTTTGATTTGTTTTCTTGGAATTTGTGATTAGTTTTGAGTTCTAGAGATTCTAGAGATTGGTCACCCTTCCTCCTCGGTTTTAGTTTAAAGCCGTCCTGATGAGTTGTCCTAAATGTAAAACTTTGCTTTTCTTCACATTGAAACTCATTTTGTTGGATAGGGCACATTGTTCAGGTTTTTCAAGATCTTTTTGGGTTCTGAGCTTGTCTTCTGGGCTGTTGCTACTCCTGCCAGTTTGGTGTCATCTGCAAATTTGATTAGTTTCCCTTCAATTCCCTCATCTAAGTCATTGATGAAGATATTGAAGAGTATTGGGCCTAGGATGGAACCATGTGGTACCCCACTACTTACTTCTCTTCATGTGGGTATAGTGTTGTTAAGGACTACTCATTGAGTATGGTTTGCCAGCCAGCTACAGATCCATCTGGTGGTGATGTTGTCTATTCCATTTTTTTCCAGCTTATCAAAGAGTAGGTTGTGGTCTACTTTAAACTAGATATTCCTGACTTTGTTTTTATCATTCTCAAGTTTCAATCTTTCCCTTCATTGCACTGTTCAACAATTTTATGAAATGCATATTCATTATGCACTATTGACGTTAAGTAATGTTAGATAATGAAATGTCTGCAAGAAAACAGATAAGGTGCAGTCCCCCTACAGCCCCTGCGATTACCCATTGCACCACTGCTCTCTGCGGCACATAGTATTTAGATAATGATGGTTGCTTTACAAAGGAAAATTCAAGAGCAAAACCAACAAAAATTTAACAAAAACACATATTGTATTAAAAATGTCATAAATCAGACAGTACTACACACAATATGTAATATTATTTTGAAAAATAATTTTCACATTTTTCACATGAATGTTTCCATTTGTATGATTAAAGTTAAATTACCAAAATGAAGGATAAAGTAAATAAATCGAAAGGTCTGTTTTCTGAATAAAGGACTACCCTTTATAATAAAGGACATGTGGTCACTATAGCAATGTGTGAAGACATGTCGCCTAAAAAGAGTCTTTGATTAGTTTCAGTAGCACTGTCTTCCATAAAATTGTTTCAGATTTGTTTAACAGGAACAGTTAAATAGTCATTGTATTGCACAGAATTCTGGGAAGGGTTTAATTGCATTATTTTGTCATATAAATTTAAAATGAATTATAAGCAACATCTCATTTTAAAGGATAACCAACAATTGTGGCCAAAAACTTTCTCACAAAATCTGGTCCTGTGACTCCTATTAAATATTGTTAAGTTTCTGAGAAACTGCCATTTGTAAAGCAAACCTGACTATTAGTAAAGCATCTCTGAACAAAACCAAATCTGCTATATGAGTATTTGTATGCAAGAGTATATTTATGTGTGTGTTTGTGTGAATGTATATACTATATGTACACCGTATATATATCTGTAGAAAGCTGGGTAAAGAAAAAAATGCATACAGGTAGTATGGAAAGGATGAACGTTTATAGAAAAGTTCTGTATCTATAATCTGAAACAGATCACATCTGCAGATCATATCTTATGTATTTTATTTATTATTATTAATAGTAATAACATTTTAAGAGAACAAGTTATTGACAAAGAGTAGAGTGTTTAAAGCTGTAGGAGTTTCATATCTAAATTTATTAAACTATTTTTTGATAATTTGGGGGATGTGTGTGAATTTTTAAAGAAGGTAAAACATTATAATTTGAAGATTAAATTTTTCTTGCTTGATTTCTTTTATTTCAGATGATATACGTTTGGAACTACAGAATAACACTGACATAATAAATCAACTTATCATTTTAGCAAGGCTATCAATAAATGCCTCTTCATGTGTGCTGCTTGATCGTATTCAGCCAGGCAGAACAGTAGAGGAAATGGAGATGATGGCAAAAGATCTGTTTCTAAGAAATGAACTTTTGGCAAGTAAGTAACATTGTATGGATTTCGATTTTTTTCCCATTGGAACTTTTAAAGAAATATCAAGATCAGACATATTATTTGAGCTAAACTACCATGCCCATAATTTCAAAGTACTCATATGATCAAACTAATGCACATGTGACATGTTTTTCATTTTCAACAAATTAAATTATTTTACAACAAACAAACTATCCTGGAATGCATATGTGCAAAAACCAGCACACTACATCATTTCACTGCAGCCCTCTGGAAATACTTCTGTTTCATAATAACAGGTATAGGATTTGGGTTGAATGAAACCATAGTAATAGTTACAGAAGTCAGGTGTAAATTACACCAACATAACTGACACTATTCATTTTTATTTTATTATTCTCTCAATTGATAGATCATCAAGGATGTGTGCAGCTTCTTTTGGGCTGAGATATAAACATACATTTTTATCATATACTAAGTATTTGATAATTGCAAATGTTTCTCCCTCTTTATTAAAGGTGTGATTTTCAAGTTACCTTCAAGTGGGAAAAGAAAACACATAACATCTGGTGGATTTTCCCTTCCACCATTAGTTAATTATACCATACGAATGAGCAGCAAGATTTCTCAAACAACAAAAAGAATACGAGAAAAAATTTGGACAGTGGGACCACATAATTCAGCCTCGCAAAGCCAAATTTACAGTCGAGCATTTGTCTACATCCAAGATAGCATTGATAGAGCAATAATTGAACTACAGACTGGGAAAAGTGCAGAAGAAATAGCTGTCCAAGTTCAGGCCACACCATATCCTTGTTACAATAAAGACATGTAAGTTTATGATGATTGGCAGAATATTTATATCTTACCGGGGAAATAATAGCTAAAACATATTAATTATATGAGACTCCAGTAACAGAATACATGTTGATTTGTTTTTTAATCAAAACTCTATTACAGCTGAACTTGCAAATTATGAATGTGAGACTTCCAAACTATGATGTGCAATAATGCATAAGAAAGTTTTCAGATAGCAATTGGCTTGGCTATAATGACAATCCTTAGCATAATTCAAATCATAGACAATGAAATATTTTAATGCATTGAGCTTCTATTCAGTCCTTCCATTCTTTCATAGATTGCTTTATTATGTAATAGACTGCAATAATGTAGCTAAATAAAAAATTAAAATATATATTCTTCTCACTCCAAAACTCCACCAATTGTTGACTTATTTGAGTTGAACCCTATAAATTAAATTGTTCTATGCCTTATTTTAACAATAAGATCATTTTTAAAATTTCTTAGCTACCAGTATGTATTGATTTTTAAACACATATCAAATGAGAGTTGGAATAAAATTTGCTTTATGTTCCATTAACAGCGATTATGATGAATTATTTTTACTCACCACTGTATTTAGGTATGAATGTGACCTCATGCTTAGTTGCATGAATTTTTGACAGATGGTCATCTAGCTTCTGTTTGATTGAATACAACTCATCACCCCTTTAATATTTGTCTTTAATGTTAAAATTAATCTTTATATCTTTACTTTTATTATTTTTTCCCTGCCTTCTTCTAACTTAAATCCATTATTCCATGCTCTGCAGTTCATGATGGCAGAGAGCAGGATATAACATTTTTTGTCAGGTATTTGTAGAGTGTTATCATATGCCTCCTCACTTGTCTTTCATGTAAGATCTATTGATTCATTATGTTCTGCATAGGAAGCTTTTCATAGGTATATGAGAATATGTGTTGTTGCAAAAACCCATTATATGATCTCTCCATTATGATGAGAAATATTATAAGATGAAGTGATTCAACCAAAAATGAGAGTTATATCTGGTTATTTCCACCATTCCATCAGCGCCAGCTATATGTAATAATCATTGATTTAATCTGGGTTTAATGTTTTTCTTGATTGAATTCACTGTATATTACTACATTACATCACTGTAGTTTGATGATTTCATTGTGCAATGAAATCAAATGAAATGCAAAGTTATAAAGTGCAATGCAAACATTAATAGGCTGATTTTTGACCATAAAATTAGATATTGAATTTTAGGGAGAGTATTGAAATATAAAACAATAGACTTTGGCTTTTGTAGACAATCTTATGTCAGCTATTTCTAATATTTTAGTATGTTTGCGCACAAAAATCATCTGAGCATGCATTTGTACATATCCTACCAGTGAGAAAATATTGTTTTTATTAATTCCCACAGACATAGTGCCTGAGTAACTTCTCCAGATAAAGACATTATTGTCTTTTTAAAACTTTCATTCCATTCTATTTGATTTATTTTGTTTGCATTAATGCCATTCAGTTTTAGGCATATAAGCAAACTACTGCAAAAATGTTCACAACACAAAATAACAGTTTAGAGTCAGACTTTTTCAGTGGCTTCAGTAGGATTTATTTCAGAATAATTGTGCAAAATCTTATTGCCTAATATATAGTTCTTATATATTAGTTCTTATTGCCTATATATAGTTCTTAGCAGTATCTCAGATGTGTTTTGACAATTCAACTCTTCCCAAACAAAGTTTGTATTACTTTTAATTTAAACATTGCATGGCTTATTAAAAGTTGTTAGGGATTTTTTATTTATTTCTTTATTTTATGTTGTGGGGATGTAAAAAAATCAAATCAGTGATCAGAAGTCATGCAAAGTAGCTATATATATTGTATTATGCAATGTTTTGCAGTGTAAAAAGTCATATCTCTGTATCAGTGATGAGACATTGAGGGAAGACATGAGATATTTGTCAAAGTAGGCCAAAGTTGCATATAGCAAAATATTATTTCTGTTCTTAAAATGATCAAATACTTTTTAATTATAGACTATTCAAAGGCTTTTACAGTACTTTGAAAATTATTTTAATTATAATTCACAAAGGGAAACTACTTTGCCTTTACCTAAATAATTACTTTGCTTTTTACAGGTTTCTGACTAGTGTGACCTACTCTCTTCCATTTACATTAATGGCTGCTTGGATACTTTTCATTGCAGCTTTTGTGAAAAAGCTCGTTCAAGAAAAAGACCTGAGACTTTATGAGGTAGGCTGAAGTTTTGAATACTTGCCAGGGCCTGAACTTTACTTGCATATTAATCCTGCAAAATTAGACTGATGCAACCATAGTATTTTTCTCTTGACTTGTTCACAGAGATAATAAAAATTCAATCTTCTCTCCAAACTATGCAAGCAAATTCACTGGGAATTGCTATTAGAGGCATGGCTGTGAGGTAGATATTGTCCTGAGAACATTAAAGACTTATTGCTTAGATAGGCTGCTCATAGAGTTTCAATATGGGGATAATAGAGCTAGCTATTTGAATATTGTGTTACTAGTTGATGTCTTGGCCTTTCTCTCTAAATGTTTGTTTGCTATTGGATACACATTTAGCACATATCTTGCCTACAGTGTAAGCTTTAGTTCAGGCATGTCAAACTCACAACATCATGTGATGTCACGTGATGTATCGGGACTTTTCCCCCATTGCCAGCAATAGGATAGGTGCGGTTTGACATGCCTGCTTTAGTTATTACTTGACTTACAGATTGTTCCAATTATAGCAGAGGCTGAGAAATGTATATACTTAATACAGCAATCAAACAATACATAAGAATTAATGTATTGGATCAATATACAGATAATCTAGGTTAGCAAACAATTCATGTACTTTTTTTTTGCTGCAAAGAAGAACAAAATATCCAAAAGATGCAGTTCAATGGTGAGAAAAGTAAGGTCCTACACTTAGGTAGGAAAAACCAAATGCAAATGTATAGAATAGGCAACACCTGGCTCAACTGTAGTAACTGTGAGTGGGATGTTGTTGTCCTACTAGATCACCACTTAAGTATGAGCCAGCGGCATGTTGCAACTTCCCAAAAACCCAATGTTATCCTAGGCTGGGCAGGGGAGAAGATAGCATCAAGATCATGAAAAGGGATAGCATCAAGATCATGAAAAATGATAGTACTGCTCTACATTGCCTTAATGAGTCCACACTTGTGAAGGGTCAGATGAAAGTATATACATGCAGATGAGGCCCTGGGGATCAGAAGAAGGGTCATATGTGGAGATAGGACCCAGGTGTGGGTGTGATGGACATGAAAGTGAGGAAGATGAATTGTGAGAAAAACATTTACTCTTAGACAATTAACAACTTTTTCTTTCTGCTCATAGGGGATTTGCAGTACAAGCTTGCTAACAGTTGACATACTTGATAGCATTGTGAGGGGGGCTGCAGGGGTGGAGTAGGGGAGGGTGGCTACAGAAGCAATGAAGCAAGACAGATTCACAGATTCATCAGTCAGAAACCACTTAGCCAGGATGTTGGGTACATGAATAGCTCACTTACAAGAAATCCCAAAACCACATAGCTGGCACAGGAACTAGAAGCTTTGCAAGATACCTGTGACCTGAGGTGGGCAATAGGTGGCGTGACATTTAGCTATTTTGCATAGCAAGCAAGAAAACTTTAGGAGGCTACAATCCAGATAACCAATCAATATTATGTGTTATGCATGACAGGTAAATATATAACTTTATTACGGTCATAGACCAGCAATAGACGACACCCTTTACAATATGTTAAAAAATAGCACTTACATTAATAATAAATAATAACATCCCTGTTAAGAAAATACATGTTCTCAAAATGTTAGGGTCACTCCCTAGTCTACGTGAGTGGGAAGCCGATAAGTTTGTGAGTAAATATAATGTTCCAAAAATTGTTAGAGATATGTCCCAAAAGTTGGCACAAGTTGCCAACTATCATTCTGTAACCATTTTTTTTTCTCGTGGACATTGCAGCAACACAGAATTTTGCCACTGAATGCATGGTAGAAGGGTTTGAGTCCTGGAGGAGAAAGCCTACATAAAAATTGTCTGCCCTTCCTGGCAATCTCTCTAATAAGGGGAGAATGTATGCTGACCTATAGCCTCGGTATAACTCACAGTACAATAAAACATGGGAGATGTTCTCCTTTACTACATATACATACCCGTTCTGCTATTGGTGTTCTCTTATACCTGCCCTGGAGGAGTGCTGAGGGGATAATGTTACATCTGTCGCTGAAGAAAGGTATTCTTTGTTTTGGGAAGGTCAGATCATTTAGATATCTTGACGATTCCCACACACCCTGTTTGATTCTATCCCTACTGTGGAGAGCCAACCTGTTTAGTTCTTCTTGGAACTCCATGTCCTTCATTCTATTAATTACTTTGCTTGGTCAAAGCCTAGAATACTGATGAGAGCCCATAAGAGCCCAGTTTGTGATCTATCACCTGTTTCCAGGGGGAGGGGAAGTTGTCAGTCAACACTAGTGGGGAAAGTCCCTCTGGAAAGAAACACATTTTAAGCAGATGAATAATCATCAACTTCCAGGCTCTTACCTGAATTTGAGGCATGCCTGTCTCAATTCTTAACTGGGCATTTGTAGTTCCTTTGGGTGCAGCTAAGATGGCTCGCAGAAATTTGGTTTGTATGGTTTCTAGCAAGAATTCCTATTTGTGCCCCATATAGAATTTGCGTCAATGTTTTGGCCTCGAAAAGTTTTAAAGCAGCAGGTACTAATTGACCTCCACCTGTATAAAAAGAAATGTTTAATTGCATTTGAGGACCTATTGGCTGTTTGCAATGTATGATCCAAGTGTGCCTTCCATGTCCCTTGCGAGTGGAAAACCACCCCAAGGTATCTAAATGTTCTAACCTGTTCTAAACTATGTCCTTCTTTTTTCCAGGAGTATTGACTGGGTCTTTTAGCAAAAAACTAAAATTTTTTGATTTATCTGAGTTAACGACAAACTTGTTCTGTCTGCAATAGCCAAGTGTTACCCTAATTGCTTTCTTCAGTCCTACAGGAGTTTGTGAGATAATAGCAGCATCGTTGGCATATAGGAAAATCGGGATTTTGCATTGTGCTAGCTTAGGCAGATGTAGATCAGGGTTCTGTAAGAGATAGATCAGGGGGTTGATATAGAAGTTAAAAAGGGAGGGGGACAGGATGCAACCCTGCCGTACCCCTTTTTGTACCGTTACTTGGGCCGCTTAAAGGCCGATGGGGATTACATCTCACTTTCAAGGTGGAATTGGCATACTATTTTTGTATGAGGAAAAGGAGGTGTTTATTTATAGTAGTGTATTTTAATTTCTCCCAGAGGGTGTTCCTAGATATTGAGTTGAAGGCCTGCTTAAAATCAAGGAAGGCCACGAAAAGGGAGGATTTTTTATATATATACTGTATATGTATTTTTGTACTAGATGGTGAAGTACCAAGATATGATCCACTGTAGATCTTCCTTCTCTAAAACCGGCTTGTTCATCTTTGATTATTCCGCCCCCCATAATTAGTCAGTCCTGCAGTTTATAATGTAGGTGTTTGGCATACAGTTTACTAATAACACTCAGAAGACTAATGGATCTATAATTGCCTGGGTCATTTCTACTATCTTTTTTATAAATTGGTTTGATGATTGCTAATCCCCAATCTCTTGGCATATGGCCCATTCTATCTATAAATGTAAACAGAGGTGCTAAAAGTGGAGTCCACCAACTGGCATTATTTTTTATTATTTCTGGCAGGACATTGTCAGCAACAGGTGCCTTATTAGCCTTGAGGGCTCCAATCAACCGGGATATCTCTTCTGGTGTAACGGGGCCAGTAAGGGATTTGGTCCAAACAAATTTGGCTCTCCTTAGTTACATAATCAGGGTCTGCATATATCTCTCTAAAATATTCTTCCCAGGCATGTATCAGTACCTGGTTAGTTGGAGGTAGGGGGGATTTCCCCAATCCTCTGGTGATTTGCCAAAAAAGGGATATATTTTTTTGTCCTGACTGATGCAATTAGTCTGTGCCAAGACTCCTTCAGAGCTGCACTTTTCTTTTCTTTTAGAAGCGTCTTATATTGTGCCTTCAACTGCTTTAAGTAGTGAGTGTGATCCTCAGAAGGCTTATTTTTTCTGTACTAGTTATATATATATATTATTCTTTAAAACTGGCTTTTTTGGACTGAGTTAATATTCTGTTAGTAAGAACCGATTTCAAATTTAAAATTAAAGTTTCAAACCCCTGTAAGTATGATCCTTCAAACTTATTCCTTAGTAGAGATGTACATAGTTCTATAGTTTCTGGAGCTAACATCCATTTAGTAACTTCCTTTGCATTTTTCTCAGTCCATTTAATTTTTACCTGGGTATTTTGGTTTTCTAATCTGGGAAGGTAGGTTGAGCCCACTCTTCACAATTTCTGGTGTAATGTAAGATTAAGGATTAGTGGATTGTGATCTCTTTCCAATCGCGATTGTGATCTCTTTCCAATCCATCTTCTGCAAGAATTTCAGGAGACCGTATGATATTATCCAATAATAATAAATAATAAATTATCCAATAATCAACGGTGGATTTTCTTCCTGCTCCCCAATACATAATCTGCTGGGTAATCATCCCATGTGGAACCATTAAGGATACAAAGTCCACACATATAGTCATCTGTCTTACACACAGATCTGCCCGATTTGCCTTGATATCTTTAAATTGTCTGAAATGCAGGAGTTCTCCTGGTACATTCTCATCATAATGAATCTTAAATTGATTAAATAATGCTTGATTGTTTGGACCCATCCTAGTGTTTAAATACCCCACAATAATTATTGCTGCTGTAGACTCCTAGAAGAATTGTCCAGGGTAAGAGGATTTAGCACCAGCTAACAAGGCTTGCCATTCCGGTGCCTCTTTTCTAGGTGTAGAGCAGGGGGTTATTAGGTCATGCTCCATTTGGCTTTGAGATGATGACATTGAAGTGAGTCCTCTCTCGATTTCTTAATGTGGTGCTGGAGGAATCATCAGATAATGACATAGGGATGCTAGCATCTCCTTCTCTAATGGTGCCTCTACTGGCCCCTGTGTATCTCGGCTTCTGTTTTCCATGTTCTCATATTCATGCAAACCGTTACCCCCTGGGGGAGAAGTAAGAGGCTCATTTATAGGGGAAACCAGATCAATAAGCGGTTCAGCCATGTTGATTGTAGCCAATAACAATTTCTTTAGGTTTTCTAACTTGAATAGTATATTATCTTGTTCTTTCCTTGGGAGAGCGCCAAAAGCATTAATGAGACCAGTTTCTGCGCTGTTAAGTGCATCTTCACCGAACGAGGCTGTCTTACTTTCTTCTTCTCCCTTTCCCAAGGTTGAAAATGCAGAAGAGACAGCAACCTTGGGAGCTGGCATATTAACAATTTAGAGTTTAACCCTTTCCTCACAGAAAACTGATGGTAAAGATTAGAAAGGAGGCTAGATGTACCTTCATCTTAAATAGCATCAACAGTATGGTGGGCTGCTTAAAAGACAAAGATATCTGCTTCCAATTTGGGGCCTCAGGAAACCACTCTGCAGTACATAGATCAATCTGCCCCCGGTGACAGTGAAGAAGCTGGCTTAGGGAATTCACAGTAATATAGCACTCTTGGTATTCCAGCAACCATAATTGAGCCTGTTCATATGGATTCTCAGTGCAACCTGATATGTTTGTACTGAGCGATGTGATTGATGTAATTGTAGGTGTGATGCTTTATTGTCTTCCCATGAAACTTCTCTATTAATACCTCCTCTTGTTTTCTGAATGGGCTGCCATTTTTTAGCAAACACTTTAAGTGTTTCCCAGGATCTGTGCTCTTTTTCCTCTTCCTTTTCTTGAGTACTGGATTTTCCCAAGTCTGCTGTAAGGACTTTAGTGGGGGTGCCTGTAGCCCAATGTTGTGCTCGGAGAAAACCAGTTATATCTTTTTTCAGTGTCTCTACATCATGTTGAATGGTTATTAGTTGTTCAAATATTGACACTACCGTTTGTGCTGTGTGGAGGCATTGCTTTGCCATAAACTCTGTTGTATTCTCCCACGGTAAGCTCTCCACACTCTGAATTGGTTTGTTGTTAACCTTGTTAGTCTTTATCTCAGTCTCAATTATGGCTGTAGCCGGACTCGTTATTTGAGAAAGCAGCTGGCTATCATTTTGCTCCCCTCCCCCCAGATCAGGACAGTCTAATATCTGCTGTTTTGTCCGATCTCTTTCCAGGCCCCATTCTAATCTCTCTGGATTGTTGGAAATGAAGGTGGGGATAGTTTTACTTACAAATCTCTTGCCAGCAAAGTGCTCCTCAATCTTTGGTTGTTTTGCATTCTTCACTGGTGGGAGAGATCCTGGGCTGGTGCCATGGCACTTCTTTCTTTTCCCCATGCCTTCCAGCAGCCTAAATTAGTAGGAACTATTGTGCTTTCTGGGGAAAAAGCTGTACTTGAGCCACTCAAAACAGGTTTAAAAATAAGTTTAAAACTAAGTTTAAAAAGGTTAAAAATGGGTTTAAAAGTTTAAAATAGGTTAAAAAGGGGTAAAAATACAATGTTAAAAGAGGTTAAAAATACAATGTTAAAGGAGGTTAAAAAGTTAAAAAGTTAAAATAAAAATAAAATAAAATAAAGCTTTTACTTTTGGAGGCGGTCTTTACAGCCTTTGCTGCCTGTCCACCATCTTGGCTCCTCCCTCCTGTGTTATGCATGTATTATTAGGGGAAGGGCAAAGGGTCGTATTGGGAGGGCGAAGGGGTGTATGTGAATCACCTTTGATTATGAAAACTGCTTTAAAATTGTAATTGGGGCCTTGGTAGCTTTCAAAACCAGGGCCACTTTCATCTTGGTACCAAAATAAAAGGTTTTTTTTGTTCCACATCTTGTGTTTGATGCTCAATTGGCTTCGACACCAAGCTAAGACCCAGTTTTGGGACAACACTTGCAATACTGAGTCCAGTTCTGTTAACTGGAATAGAAAAAAAAGAAGCTGAGGTCCTAGAGACACAGAAGAGCAAAAAAAATTATAAGGGGTCTGCAATCTATTGGGACTTTACTTGTGCTGTTTCACATGTCTGTGAATGCTGCTTAAGGTTGCTCAATTGATGTGTCTGTGTAACGGTCACTGACTAAGCCACACTTGTCTCCAAGAAGATCATTGGATGATTTAGGGCAGGAATGGGTTCTTTTAAACCTAGTGGCTGCCTCCTAGTGGCCAACCATATAAGTAGCTGCACAGAAGCCTCTATTTCAGTTCTGTTCCTGTTTGCCTCAATAAAGCAATGTTTCTGTTTGCAACCTCTCATCTCGCTTACTGCCTCCAAAGAACTCACTACATAACACTGGTGATGAGGTTGGGATCCTGCCTCTTCAGAAGAGCTGGAAGTCACTAGGGGGTGAGGCCAGCACAGAACCTGGCAAGGACTGTGTCCCCCCCCCCCCTCAGTCGGCCTAGCAAACCACACTAGCGACTACACCACCTGCGGACCAGTCCCAGGGCCTACAGAAGAAGCAGGATGAGGCAACGTGAGGCACGAGCCACAAAGACTTTCCCACAATGGTGAAAGTCAGAAAGCTCGAGGAATTTGATGTCACTCACACAGAAAGATAGTCGTCCTACATTTCAAGAGTAGAGAATTACCTCCAAGCCAACCAGTCGCCGAAGATGGCCTGAAGCCCACAATACTCCTCTGTGTCTGCGGGTTTGCAATGTTCAATATCATGGAGAACTTAGTTGCATCGGCGCAGCTGGAGTCCATTACTTACACGGACCTGAAGAAACGGCTCGGCGACCATTTCCAACTGAAGCTGTTGGTTATAGCATGGAGGCATGCCTTCGAATGAATTCAACAACCTGGCGAGACGGCCACAGAATTCATCGTGGCGTTGAGACAAGCTTCGCTCCTGTACCAATTTTTGGGCTTTGAGACCGACTTGTCTGTGGACTAAGGAACAGAGAGCTGCAACAAAAACTTTTTGCAAAAGAGACTCTGTCACTCCAGGAAGCTCTGAAAGAAGTCATGGTGGATGAGGCTGCCGGTGGAGCCATGAAGGCATTGCGGCCTGCCAAAAGTACTCATCATGACAAAGCTGTCCACCACATGGACACTGAACTTCCAGAAGATGTTGACTCCAACTATGAAGTTGACAAGATCCAACAGCACCACGACAGGAACTGAAGCCCCCTTACAAGGCAGTTCCCTTCCTTCGGTGTTTGGGCTGTGGCGGCCGCCACCAACAAGTGTACTGCTGATTCTGGACAGCCATGTGTCGAGCCATCTGTAGAGGTTGCCAGAAGGACTACCAATCAGATGATCTGATCAGGAGAGGTACCAGGGCCCTGGGGCAGTATAGAGTAGGGTTATGCTCCAGTTGTTGGAGCGTTTGCTGCACAGGAGCTTGCTGCCCATTAAGCCAAAACTTCGGCTTCAAGTCAAGCTGCAAGGCATTTGTTGCAGGATGGAACTGGACACTGGTTCAGCTGTATCTATTATTTCTCTGAAGACCTTCTGGTTTGTGTGCAACCACAGCAAGAGGTGGGCCAAGCTTAGGCCATCCGACATCATTCTAACTAACTTCCAGAGTTCCTGAGTAGCCATCAAAGGCAAGGCCACCTTGGCCGTCAAATTCAAGGGGTTTTCGGGGGCCCTAGATGTGATTTTGGTAGAGGGCAGAGAACAAGCTTAATAGGGCTTGATTGGTTTGATGCTCTGGGCATTCAAGTAACCGTGATCCACTGAACACAAGCGATGAACTTGGGGTCAGTTGGCAAGGAGTTCGCAGATGTTTTTGACACAAGCCTGGGAGAGTACAAGGGCCCTCTGATAGCCTTTAAATGTGATCCAAGCCCTGTAGAGTGCCATTTGCACTAAAACACAAAATCAATGCACAGCTGGACAAGCTAGTCAGTCAGGGGGTACTACAGCCCGTAGATGGGGTGAATGGGAGACCCCCATTATCATGCCACTTAAGGCCAATGGGGAGGTTAGGATTTGCACTGATTACAAATTGGGCACTGCAGCAGCACGCATACCCGGTGCCAGTCGTTAGCCACATTTTGCTGTTGCTGCAAGGGGGTACCATGTTTGCTAAGTTAGATCTAGCACAGGACTATCAGCAGTTACCTGTGGATGAGGCCACAGTGGCTGCAAAACAATAGTGACACACAGGGGGGCTTTTAGAGTCAAATGCCTTCAATTTGGGGTTAGCGTAGCCCCAGGAATCTTTCATGGAGTTATGCAGTGTACACTCAAGGACATTCTGGGAGTTTGCCCCTACTTGAACAATGTGCTCGTCACCGGTGAGTCCACTGAGGTGCTTGCAAGGAGGCTCAAAGCTGTCCTTCAATGGTTCCACTCAGTGGGACTTAAATTGAAAAGGAACAAGTGTAACATTGGGGTCTTTTCCACTGAGTTCCTGGGATTCCATATTGATGCTGAAGGCATCCACCCTGCCAAGTCCAAGCTGAAGGGAATTCAGCTGGCACCAAACCCCAGGTCAAAAGGAGAGCTTCAGGCATTCCTGGGTTTCCTTAATTTTTACCATGGGTTCCTTCCTAACAAGGCTGCAGTGGCAGAGCCGTTACACTGGCTCTTAGACAAAAACACCCCACGGAAATAGCTTTAAGGCAGTAAAATCACTACTGTCCTCCAATTCAGTGCTTATGCACTTTAATGAAGCATTGCCTGTATGCATTGTGTGTGACGCATCCCCTTATGGGGTGGGGGCTGTTCTAAGCCATTTGTCAAGTAATGAGACTCTAGTCCAGGGCTTTTTAACCTTTTCACCCATTGTACCACTTTCAGGATATGGGAACGTCCAAGTACCACCAGTCACCTAGCAAGGTGCCAAAAACTTGACCAAAACAAAAGTAATAAAGTAATAAAGTGATGAAGTACAGGTAGTCCTCAACTTAAACAGTTTGCTTAGTGACAGTTTGAAGTTACAATGGTACTGAAAAAAGTGCCCCCCAAGCCTCCTGTCTGAGGTTTTCATTGTTGTGAGTATTTCTGTTGAGGATTGGCAGTGGGGGTGGGGTGGGTGTTTGGTTATTATTCTCCCCCCTCTGCTGAGTGGTTGCAGCACCCTGGGATACTGCAACCATCATAATTATGAATCAGTTGCAAAGCATCTGAATGTAAATCACAAGACCATGGAGATGCTGCAACATTCCAGCTGATCGATGCTTCTTCTGGGCTCAGCAGAAGCGCCAGGATCAGCACCGAGCTCCAGCTGGAGCCTGGCACTGATCCTGGTGCTTCTGCTGAGCCCTGACAGCCCTGCAGATCCAGCCATCTCTCACTCAGGCTTGTGCGGTGCTGCCACCAGTTCAGCTCATTCCCCTCCCCCACTACTTTTCTAGGGCGGTCGTGTACCACCTGCCAGGTGCCAATGTACCACAGGTGGTACCTGTACCACTGGTTGAAAAGCCCTGCTTTAGTCCCCACTGCCTATTACTCAAGGACATTGTCCTCAGCTGAGCACAATTACGCTCAGATTGATAAAGAGGTCTTGGCCATTGTGGCTGGGGTGAAGAAATTCCATGATTACTTGTATGGCAGGGAATTCACGGTCTTCACTGACTACAAGCCACTGTTGGGGTTATTTACTACAAATAGGCAGATGCCTCAAATACTGTCCCCTAGAATGTTAAGATGGTCCAGACCAGAAATGCCACATTCTCCTGTCCACAGATGGGAGGAAACTCATACTCCATGGTCAAGGATTCACAATGACTTCACTGGGCCCTTTCAGAGACAGTTGTTTTTGATAGTGGTCGACAGCCACTCTAAATGGTTGGAAGTAATTCCTATTTCAACCATGACTACTGCTAGGACCATCCAGGTGCTTAGAAAGCTTTTTGCCACACATGGGCTACTGGACGTCGTAGTCTCAGACAATGGGGCCCAGTTCACAGCGGCAGAGTTTCAGGCCTTCTTGAGGACTAACCTCATAAGGCATGCAACATTGGCTCCCTTTCACCCCTCGACTAACGGGCAGGCCGAATGCATGGTGCACATGACAAAGGAGTCACTCAAGCGCATTTTGACCGTGGATTGGCACCATAGGCTGGCTGATTTTTTTGCTTTGCCAGCATACTATGCCTTGCACAGCAATGGGCAAGAGCCCAGCAGAGCTTCGCTGGGGGAGAAGACTAATCACAAAACTGGACAGGTTGCATCCTGGCTGAGTGGCAACAGACACCGCACACCCAAAGGCCCCAAGGGGGTTGCAAGTGGGTGATGGGGTGTGGGCCCGGAACTATGCACATGGGAACTTGTGGGTGCCGGGTAAAATTGTCAAAATCTCAGGACCTCTTTCCTACAAGGTAGCTTCTGGATGGGGGGGGCGAGTCATTCGCCGCCATATTGATCAGCTGCGGAAGCATTTTGCAGAACGGCCACTAAGCGAGGACCTCACAGCAGGTCCACAACAAGAGCCGGCAACCGGCAGCTTAACAGAGCAGTTCACACGCTCTAAGGACTAATGCAGTCAGTACAAGGGGGAGGTGGTCGTAGATGGACACAGTCAGGAAGTGCAACATGGGTCTCCTGATGGGGAAAGTCAACCCAAACAAAGCAGCAACTGCGCTGACTCTGCTACTTCATTGGACTTTGGTTTGGGCTGACCTGGAATGGCCAGCCAAAGAGACTCAAGTCAATCTGACTCTCGTGAACTAATGAGTCTGGGTCTACCCAGCCCGGTGGGCAAGCTGGTGGACTGGGGGTTGCCTGGATCCCCCAGGTGGTCTGCAAGGTCACATAGACCACCACCACATCTACAAGAGTTTATTCTTAAATAATATTAATAATGTGTGTACATTCTAGGTGGGAGGGGAGTAATGTATTGGGATTTTACTTGAGCTGTTTCATGTGTCTGTTTGAATGCTGCTTAAGGTTGCTCAATTAGTGTGTCTGTGTAACAGTCACTGACTAAGCCAGACTTGTTGTCTCCAAGAAGATCATTAGATGATTTAGGACGGGAATGGGTTCCTTTAAACCTAGTGGCTGCCTCCTAGTGGCCAACCATATAAGTAGCTGCTCAGAAGCCTCTGTTTCAGTTCTGTTCCTGTTTGCCTCAATAAAGCAATGTTCCTGTTTGCAACCTCTCGTCTCACTTACTGCTTCCAAAGAACTCACTACACAACAAGGTCTGGAAGCTAAACCATATTATGAACAAAAAGACGGATTAGGGGTGACATGGTAGCTGTCTGTCTTCCAGTCCTTAAGGAGCTGTCACAGAGAACTAGACTTATTTTCCAAAGCATCTGAGGGCAGGACAAGAAGCAATGTGTGGAAGCTCATTAAAGAGAAATATAAACTGGAACTAAGGAGAAATTTCCTGACAGAACAATTAATCACTGGAACAGCTTGCCTTGTGGGTACTCCATCAATGGACATTTACAAGAAGAGATTGTAGAATCATTTTTTGGGGTTGGTATAAGGTCTCCTGCCTGGGCAAGGGGTCTAACTAGAAAAACTTCAAGGTCCCTTCCAGCCTTATAAATCTATGATTTTATAACATACCAAGTTCTAAAGACACTCTGAAAGAACTAAGAAAGAGACAGAGATGGATAGATCTTTTCAAAAAACTTAGGAGCATAATCGTTGATCAAATATTTGGGGGAATCTTGTTCCAGAGACCAGGGGAAGCAACACAGAAATGTATCCTCCATAAATCCAGAAGATGTCATTATGTTAGAGAAGAGGATTTGTATAAAGTCCTCTCTTTCTGGGCTTAATGGATGGACAGAAACTACTAGGAATAGGCAATTGTAAAGATATACAAGTCGTAGGCCAGACATGTCAAACTCGTGATGTCACGTGACATCATGCGACGTATCAGAGCTTTTTCCCCATTGCTGGCAATGGGGTGGGTGTGGCTTTGTTGCGACGCGTCCGGCCCACGGGCCGGCAGTTTGACACCCCTGTCGTAGGCAATGAAGGGTTTTAAAGGGGACATCAGCATTTTGAATTATAGATAGTCCTCGAATTATGACCCTAGTGGAGCCTGCCCATTAGAGTTGGAAATCACAACAAACAATAATGCCTCAAGTAATGACCAGCCATCCCTGCTTTCCCTAGTGCATTTGTTAAATGAATTCATAGGTTGTTAAGTGGAGCTCAATAATGGAGGAGAAACTGGGAGGTCTAATGCAGGCAGAAACCTATCTGTCTCAGGCCTTCCAAGGCCTCCCTTACCCCGAGAGTCAGCCTACCACAGAGCTGACTGTCTTGGCAGCGAAAACACTGAGGAAGGAAAACACTGTGGATGCCTTCCTTTCCTATTTCTTCTCCTGCTTTTGGTGGCAAAAAAGAAAAGAAAAGAACCAGTTCCCTAACCTTTCAGAGCTTTCTGGCTGCTGATCAGCTGGCCATCTGGTGGCTGCAAAGCCAGACCCTGCATGCAGAGACATTAGCTTGGGGGTGGGTGGGTAGGGAGAAAGATCAGATCTGTCTCTCCCAGCTTTTTTATTTTGTTTATTGAAAAAATTGGGTTTCTGTGGGAGGGAGGAGGTTAAGCAAGGGAAAAGTTTTAGGAAGGTTGTCCTAAAGTTTCCACCTTTGCATGTAGGGGCTAGCTATGCAGCCTCCTGATGGTCATCTGATTGGGGCAGAAAACTCTGAAAGAAGCCACCATTTCTGCAAGGAATTATCAGAGTCCGAAAATGGTAACTGCTTCCAGGTGGCATGGGGAGCAAGCCCAAGCGCTGTGGGATACTGTTGGGGCAGGATGGGGGGGGGGGAGGAAGAGAGGTGGGGGTCTCTGGCATCCCTGTGGTCTGTCATAAGGGTGAATAACTGTGGGGTACTGCTGCTGTCATAATTTTGAAACATGGTTGTATGTAGTTTTGGGAGGTCTGTTTTAATTTTGAATATTTTTTAATATTGGTGCAATTAGTTCACATGGTGTAATAAGATGGAGGGTTTGTTGTCACTGTGAGTTGGGGGGTGGGAGCAGGAAGGGAGGCTCAGCTAATCTCAATGTATACATGATTGTACTTTGACAATAAAGGTTCATTCATTCATTAAAACTATCTACCAACTAACAATTGTGTTATGAATGTTTGCAATAGAGAAGAAAAAAAGTACCCTAGGATTGCAAGTTGGCCATATTTCAGAAAGAACAGTGTGATTTGTTCAGTGGATTGGTTTCCAATAGAATGAGGGGTTGATATTTGTTTTTGTTTTGTTTTTTTGTTTTGTGAGAGAGAGAGGAAGTAAACTATTTGTTATTTAATTATTTGGCTAATTTTTTTTTAATAGTCCATTAAAAGCCAGAGACTCCCACTTCTCTGTTTATTAAAGATTAGTGCAAGGAAAAGGACAAATCAACAGAATGATAACTAATGCATTATTCAACAATATCTGTGGGGAGAGCATATGGTAAACCAGGAGCAATCCATTGATCTGCATATTTGATCCTTAGGCATGTAAAACAAGCACATAATAGGTGTTAGCTTGTCTCTTGGTCTGAGATTGCAACAATAGGAACTGGGGATGGAAAAGGATTTGATCCACAATTCATGAAGTGTGAGCTGACATTTGCATGTGACTTCCCAAGGCTATAGAAATGAAACTAATAATGTATGCTACTATCGAACCATTCTGTTCGAGAAGAGAAGTTGATAAAATGTGTCTTAAAGACTCTGTATTTAAGAATTATAACTTAACTATAGATTGTGCATTTTACTCATTAAGAAGTTTTCTTTTTTTTTCTTTTCCATAGTATATGAAGATGATGGGTGTAAATTCCAGCAGTCACTTCTTTGCTTGGTTCATCGAATGCATCATATTTCTCCTGCTTACTAATATATTTCTTATTTTTATTCTCAAATTTGGGAATATCCTTCCAAAAATAAATGTTGTGATCTTGTTCCTGTACCTTCTGGACTACGGCTTCTCCATCATAGCCATGTGCTATCTCATCAGTGTATTCTTCAACAATACAAACATTGCTGCTTTGGTTGGCTGCCTGGTCTACATCCTTGCCTTTTTCCCCTTCATTGTCCTACTGGTTGTTGAGAATCAGATGAGCTTCACCATCAAGAGCCTACTGGTAAATCTGTCCTTGTATAAATTATCTAGAAAAAAAGGGGAATTTACAACGGAATTTTTGTGAGAGAAGCAATTTACCTATAGATTTGGGTTTGCTTTGTCTTGCAGCCAAAGACAATAGTACCATGAACATGAGAAACTGTTTTGGGGGTATGTCAAGTAATATTCCATCCATTTTAATTGAATACGGTTTCACTGCTTGAGATGGAAATCATTAGGATGTCTGAAGTGTGCATTTGACTTGCTACAGACTGAATCTGGGTCCTTTATTGCACAAAACATCTTCTGTGATAGTGCTCCTCCATCACAATTATAATCCTTATTCACTGGACCCCTAATATGGAAATATTAAAAAAAATTATTTCACAGATCAACAAAACAGGGTTGTTGTTTGCTTTTTAGCACTGTTTTAAGACTAGCAAAAAGAAAAAAAGCCATCAAATTAAAAAGTGATAATATATTATTAACAAAGTGTTCATGGACACCAGGGATCCCTGCCTAACCCTCTTCACACACAATTTTTCAATATTTGAAAAAAAATATTTGTCCAGGATGGAACAAGGATTCCTGCCTTGGGCAGGGGATTGGACAAGAAGTCCTTAGAGGTTTTTCTTTTTTGAAAAAAGAGTCTTCAACATATAAAAATAGTGGGAATGTTATCCTCTCAATTTTGTATTATTAGCCAACAACAATTTTGTGAAGAGGCAAGCTATTTTGTGAGAGTTCTGAATAAGGTATTAACATTCCTTCCAAAATATTTCAGTTAGTTACTTTTCTTCCTTTTTTCCCCCCAGAGTCTTTTATCTCCAACTGCATTCAGCTATGCAAGCCAATATATTGCCCGTTACGAAGAGCAAGGCATTGGTATATATCTATATATACATTTTTATAAGATAAAAAAATCTCAATAGTCCAAATTAAATACTGTGTGCTAATTTGCTAATGCAGGTTATTCTGTATATTCCCTCCTCTTCTTTTTTTATAGGTCTGCAGTGGGATAATATGCATGACTCACCAATGTCAGGGGACAATACTAATTTTAGCTGGATGTGCTGGTTAATTCTGATAGATTCTTTTATTTATTTCATTCTGGGATGGTACATCAGGAATGTTTTTCCAGGTATGTAATAGTGGTTATTAAAATACTGCATTTTGATGGATACTATTTGACAATTACAAATGTAAAGTTAGGACAAATTATCCTACAACATCCATGGTATCATTATTTCTGGGAAATCACTAAAACCATCTACTGCATGACATTGCCTTTCTTCAAATGGCATGTATTTTTCACACTGATACCTATATTTGGTGATTCTGGATGTGGGAAAATATTTTAATGGAGTTTAAAGTAACATCATTGTGTTACTATCGGTACTTACATACAGAATAATGACTGGTGACACTAAGAAATAGTTTTTGAAGCATTTCAAGAGTGACATAATTTGAGCTCTAATTTGAAGGAATAAGGCTCCTTCAAACATCTCTGCGTGTAGGCCACTATCTAGATTGGTTCTGGATAGTCAATCCTTGTGATATAGAATTAATATTTTTCTTATTCTACACTAATTTATCTGAAGCCAGATCCAAGTTTATTTTGTTATACTGGCTCTTGGTTGGACTGGATTGCCTTCAAGGATTTAATTCTTCCTTGTTAAGAGGCTGCTGAAATTATCTGGGAAAGGAGAACAAGTAGCTCAATCAACAAATGTGACTTTAATTCTTCTGGTTATTCCCAAGAATCCCAGAAAAAAAAGAGCTATTATTCTCCATCCCACCCCCCTCCTCACGTGTAAAGACTTGTCTACAAAAATGTTATCCTGCTATTCTTTTAGCTTCAGAGATAGGAGAGGCTTTTTTAAACGGAAACAGAAGGAATTAATTCCTTCAAAGCCTGGTGCTTCTTGTTGTAATGACTGCTATGCAGAAGCGTCCATAATCTCATACGGAAAAATGTTCAAGTGAATTCTGCAGCATACTGTTTCCTGCTTTATTTTCATAGATTTCATTTCAGATAAATTCAGGAGTGCCTGCCTTCAATTTCACATGAATATTTAGCAGTCAAATGTTCAGTTGAAATAATGTGGCTGTTTATTTTCTGGGAAGAGAACAGTATTCTCATACATTGAGATGATGAAACCACACAAAACTCATTTATTACTTTCTTTAAGGGGCCTGATATTGTTGAGATAATATCAAAATGTTACTACAGAGCTTTTCAATTCTCTCCCATTTTTGTCACTATTCTCGTTACAGGAAAATATGGGATGGCAGCTCCATGGTATTTTCCATTCCTTCCATCTTACTGGACTGAACGCTATGGTTATTTTCCTTTGTTGAGTGAGAGGTTAACAGGCTATCTTTTCCCCAATTTCTTCTTCAGAAAACAACCTACTTTCCCTGAAAAGATGTGTATGTTTTCTTTTCAGTATAAAGAAAATCTTTTGATAGATTGCATAATGAAAATTTTATTACTGTCTTAGATGAGAGCTAAAGTGAAATAAGTATAAACCACAAATTAATAGATAGAAGCAGTGGAAAATAATAAGTTTTAAACTTTTAAAATTTTTATTCTAAATTTTTTACAAAATTATTTCAGCCCTAAGGTAACAAGTCCTTGTAGCTAGCTATATGTAAACATTCTGCAAATGAATATGTTACTTTTGACCTCTTTGTTTCTGAATAGATATCGAATGTAAAATTTATCTGGGTGATCTGGAAAATTTATTTAACAAAGGTTGATTTCGCCTTTGCCAAGGGTCAGGATAAAATTTCCCACAGTAACGAGCCTGTGCAATTATCTCATTTATACAAGTAGAGTCTATAGGACATAATTACCAGATATCTGAAAAGGCAAAAGAAGACACAGACAATTGGAAAGGAGGTCAAATGGGGGGAAAAGGAGGATACTCTGACTGTTTATCTTTCTTGACATCCACTATAAAAATCACAGTGAAAAGCTGCAATAAATGTACTTAGGACTATATGCAAATGAAATTACCTTTTCCAGTATTGTGTGTTTTTCAATCACAATACCTTTCCCCAAATCTTTATTTTCAAGAACATATGCTAGTGATAATATAGAATTGACAGCATGCTTTTCACATTTTGTGACATGTAGACTATAGTGATCATAGATGTGAAGGAGCTAGATTGAATCTAATTGCTGGAATGAAGAATTTATTTATTTATTTATTTATTTATTTATTTATTTATTTATTTATTTATTTATTAAATTTATTAGCCACCCATCTTACCACAAGGTTACTGTGGGCAGCTTACAATCATAAAAAATATCTACATTAAAACATAAATAAAGTAAAAACAAAGATTAAATTAAAAACATTAAATCAATCTAGGCTACTCAGTATATTGACAAATAAGGAAAAGAAAGAAGCAGACAACTTACAAGATCATAATACAGAAAAGTTTTAATGACTACTATTGTGGAAACTAAACATTAAGAAAACCAAGATCATGGCATCTGGCCCTCTCAATTCCTGGCAAATAGATGGGGAAGAAATGGAGGTAGTGACAGATTATATTTTCCTGGGCTCCAAGATCACCACAGATGGGGACTGTAGCCAAGAAATTAAGACGCTTGCTCCTCAGGAGGAAAGCCATGGCAAATCTAGACAGCACACTAAAAAGCAGAGACATCACCCTGTCAACAAAAGTGCGTATAGTCAAGGCTATGGTCTTCCCAGTTGCAATGTATGGCAGTGAAAGTTAGACCATAAAAAAGGCTGAGCTCCAAAGAATTGAGGCCTTTGAACTCTGGTGCTGGAGAAGACTCCTGCGAGTCCCTTGGACTACAAGGCGATCAAACCGGTCAGTCCTAGAGGAGATCAACCCTGACTGCTCTTTAGAAGGCCAGATCCTGAAGCTAAAACTCAGATACTTTGGCCACCTAATGAGAAGGAAGAACCCACTGGAGAAGAGCCTAATGCTGGGAAAGATTGAGGGCAATAGAAGAAGGGGACGACAGAGAATGAGGTGGCTGGATGGAGTTACTGAAGCAGTAGGCGTGAGCTTAAATGGACTCTAGAAGATGGTAGAGGACAGGAAAGCCTGGAGGAACGTTGTCCATAGGGTTGCGATGGGTCGGACACAACTTCGCAACTAACAACAACAATTGTGGAAACAGTCAAACATTTTTTCTAAAAAACCCCAAAACATTCAAAAAGCCAGATAATATTTGATTTTAAGGTTATGCCTGCCACATGAAGGACAAGAGCACAAAAAGGAGAACATATCTTCCTTTTGATGGATGTCTAGTATATACCCTCTAAAGTGGTGAAAGGAGACTTGATGAACTCTAGAAAATAACCATTGATACTTGAGATAGATCAGGTTTGTCCATATGAGCCTCTGAGTGAGTTTTTTGACTGGTTGAGTTTTCTTGGCAAGATTTCAGTAGGTTGCCATTGCCTCCTTCATTGTGCCTAAGGCAGGACTAGAACTCACAGTCTTCCTTTTTTTTAGCCTGGTGTGTTAGCCACTACATCAGTCTGGTTCTCTTGGGAGAGATGAACGGAAATAAATAGGCTATTGAATTTCCAGTCTTTGACATTTAGCTTAAATTATTTTGTGACTCTGTATGCCAGATCCAGTTTGGTTACTTCTTGTGCCCTATACAGACCTAATAATAGTAATTTGATGAGAAGATGTGGGGGAACTGATTCATTTACTATAGAACAGCCTTCTTTGACAATCCATGATTTTTTTGGACGATGGGGTTAGTAATCTTGCTTTAAAAAAAGGAAAGTAATTTATTACAACTCAAAATATTTAAAACTTGAGAAGATGGAAGAATAAACTTTAAGGGCAAATTAAAATTCTTATTCTACAAAACAGTTTGTATTTAACATAAGATTGCTTACAGTTGTACATTATTCTACTTCACAAATACGTTGTGTTCAATTCAATTTAAATCTGAACTCTGGTTGGGGGAGAAGACATCCTCATAGACATTTGGAAAACAAATTGTTTACATTTAAACTTTTATATGTAACCTTATCTTTCTATGATTAAAACACTTTAATTTGCTATTAAATGTGATGCTTATTAAAGCCAGAGTTATCCTAGTATTCATATTAATTTATTTAAAACATCTACATACAGTCTGTTGATTATGTAGCAAGGCTTTTGTGCACTAACATTTAGTAAAGGACCAAGAAAAAAGATTTAGGATAATATATTTTTATTAGAATGAAAAGAAAGAGAGAATAATGGGTTACAGGACAAAAATTAAAAATTCAGCAATCTGTGAGGGCAACTCTTCTTTTGTTTTGAGTTTGCTACACAGAATTTTCCCTGTTCAGAATCTGGTTGGCAGGCAGGCAGGCAGGCAGGCAGGCAGGCAGGCAGGCAGGCAGGCAGGCAGGCAGGCAGACAGGAAGGAAGGAAGGAAGGAAGGAAGGAAGGAAGGAAGGAAGGAAGG
>JAKJMR010017560.1:244884-279916 GCA_024449315.1 Daboia siamensis
AAGAAGAAGAAGAAGAAGAAGAAGAAGAAGAAGAAGAAGAAGAAGAAGAAGAAGAAGTTGGAAGGGACCTTGGAGGTCATCTAGTCCAACCCCCTTCTCAGGCAGGAAACCCTATACCATTTCAGACAAGTGGCTGGCCAGTCTATTTTTAAAAACTTCCAGTGTTGGAACATTCACCACTTCTGGAGGCAGGTTGTTCCACTGGTTAATTGTTCTAACTGTCAGGAAGTTTCTCCTTAGTCTCTCCTTGATTAGTTTCCATCCAATGCTTCTTGTCCTGCTTTCAGGTGCTTTGGAGAATAGCTTGACTCCCTCTTCTTTGTGGCAGCCCCTGAGACATTGGAACACTGCTATCATGTCACCCCTCACCCTTCTCTTCATTAAACTACACATACCCAATTCCAGCAACCGTTCCCTATATGTTTTAGCCTCCAGTCCCCCAATCTTCTTTGTTGCTTTTTTTTGTACTCTTTCTAGAGTCTCGACATCTTTTTTACATTGTGGTGACCAAAACTGGATGCAGTATTCCAGGTGTGGCCTTACCAAAGCATTGTAAAGTGGTATTAATACTTCACGCGATCTTGATTCTATCCCTCTGTTAATGCAGCCTAGCACAATAGAACCATGGCTCTCATTTGGACATACTAATTTAACTGCAGGAAAGCTTGCACTGTACTAAATCAACATAAACTATTTCAGTTCAGTTCATCAGATATTGAGAAACGTGCACAGTATATATACAGTTTCTTGCACTTTCAAAATATCTGTGAAATCTGACAAGACATTTCAACTAGAGTCCCTGAACTGAGTTAAGTAGCAGCAAGAGATGTGGACAGAGGGAAGATGGTATAGGGTTCTTTATAAATTTGGCATCTTCTTCTTCTTTAGATGTTCACAGTGCTTTACCCTCTAACATTGAACCTGAACCCACTCACCTTAAAGTGGGAGTTTCTCTCCAAGGAATAACAAAGATTTATGAATCCAAAGCTGCTGTTCAGAATCTCAATCTGAATTTTTATGAAGGAAATATCACCTCATTGCTGGGTCATAATGGAGCTGGAAAAACTACCACAATGTAAGTTCTCTTAGAAGAAAAATGTCTGAGAATGATTAACAAAGTTTATTGATATAACACTAATGTAATGTTTCTTGAGTCTGGTTATCTGCCAGGTTGGGAACCAGTACATTTCCTGGATCAGAGGATCTTTTTGTTTTCAGAGCTGGGTTAAGAATGGTGGGAAGCAATTGTTTTCCCCCTTTATTTCTGAATTCTGTAACTTAATGGTTCCAGTCTACAATCATCTGATGAAAGTCACTTTGAAAACAAATTGAAGCTGTTGGTCTTATTTCTGGACTTTTCTCATTTCTTCCCCCATTCCTAGAGAACTCAGAAGTGCCATTTTGGATAAATGTTTTGGTATTGATTGTATTTCAGTCTTTTCTTACTCCCAGGCTGGATAGAACTGCTTTCCAATTCTAGTGCCCTATTCCACTAGAATAGACTACATTCCAGGTAGCCAGATTACATATCCCAGTCTCAGCATTCGGCTGTCATGCTGTCATTGGTAGTGAGTGATATCTGATTGCAAAGAATGAATGGCAATCTCAGCTTTACCCTCATCCAACTTAAAATTAATCTGCTTTTTCCACCTTTTCCATAGTAACTAGTGAACATCTATTGAATAAAATATTGATAATTTTTCTCAACTTTTCTGCTCTTTCTCCCACATAGATCTATACTGACGGGTTTGTTTCCTGCTTCATCTGGCACTATATTTGTTTATGGCAAAGATAGCAGAACTAACCAAGATTTCATCAGGAAAAATATGGGAATTTGCATGCAACACAATGTATTATTTGATTACCTCACCACAAAGGAGCACCTGCTTTTATATGGCTATATCAAGGTGCCCCATTGGAGCAAAGAAGAGTTACAGGAAGAAATAGACCGGTATGTCATAGTATTTTTAAAAGCATAAAACAGTCTTCCTTTTATGTTTGTTAGATATTTCTCCTTTTCCTTTTGCAAAAATTGTGTAATAGTGTAATTATTTAGTAGCACTAACATCACTTTCATGTGGAAAATAAATTTGTTGAAAATGCTTATATACATACATACTTGTCATGCTAAGACCTTTTGGGATAAGCAGTAGTATGAAAAACAGTGTGCTTATCCCAAAAAGGCTTAGCATGACAGCATATGTATGTATATAAGCATTTTCCTCAAATTCAGTCCTCGGTGTCATTTATTTATTTAGATGAAGGAACAGTAAATGTGTTGAAAGGAAATGAAGTTTTATTGTATTAGACTCAGGGCTTTTTTTGTCATAGAACGCTCAGAACGGAGTTCCAGCACCTTTTTTGGATGGAACTTTGTAGGGTAGGCAAGGTGGGTTGTATGACATGTGTGAGTTCTGACACCTTTTTCTTTTACAAAAAAAACACTGATTAGACTTCTTAGTTCTTAAGAACCCATAAAGAAAAGAAAAAAAAGGAATAAGAATGAAATAAAATAAAAATAAGTCTACTCCACACTAACAACATTCACTACACAGTATCTCTCTACATCTTTCATTTTTGCAAACCATTCTTATTTTTATTATCTCCCGGAACAACTTCATATATTCCTTTTTATTCTTTAATCTAATCTTTCTCTTTTTAAGGATCTTATCAATTTTATTGTCTCACAACTTTCTCACAAGTATCAGTCTTCATTTCCTTTCAACACATTCAATGTTCCTTCATATATTTGTTTTGCTGTTCAGATCTCATTCAGTCTTTTTGTATGACCAGAATCAACATATACCTTCTGTACAGGTCATTCCATTTTTTTCTTTCAAACCCGATTCATTTGTTTACTTTCTCTACATATTATACAATATCTTATCCTCATTACTTGTTGCCTGTTTGTCTAATCCAGCCTTAACAAATTCTGATCTTCAGTCCCAGAATCAATCATTTTATCATTACAGCCATAGGCCAACACATAAAATTAAACATTCAAATAAAACAGAACTAAACAGAACTGAACACAAGAAGGCATAGCAATATATTACAATTAATGATGGAATCTGTGAGTGTCCAAAGTCTGTCTAGTTTTACGGACAGTATAACAAAACCTATCTACCTTCAGAGACATTGAGTCATACTGACCTGACAATAAAAATACATTGAGTATAGTCTAATACTGAATAAAAACACATAATAAAATTAATTATAAAAGATTACTAAAAAGATCTAAAATATTTATTTATGTTTCTGGTGAATCCCCAGTGCTGCTGCACAGAATCTAGCCACCTGCACCATGATCAATGCCTGATCGTCCTTAAGCAGCCACTGTAGATAAATACTTTCCGTATGACCAGGGTACCTATCGATTATGGGGAGGATATGGTTTTTTCTGAATAGCTCTATAGAAGGAACATCGAAAGAGTATGTATCCAATAGTCTTCACCTCTACTGAGCCACAGGAGCAGAGTCTTTCAGACAATGGTGTCTTTTTATACTTGCCCTACAGGATGGCTCGCATGGCACCTTGCAAGCGAAAATGCTTTCTGGTGGTTTACTGACACCAACTGACTAAGATAACAGGCAGGTGTAACCACATATCTAATAAAGTCTGGAGCCAGAAACAACAAAGCTAAACCTAAGTCTGCTTGCCTCTCAATGTCCTCTACCCTTTGTCACAAAATTTGTTTTGCTTGGTTGTAGTCCAGTTTGAGTATTGAGGCTGAAGAGAAGCCTAGTTTGGCAAGGCAGTCCCAGAATTTCCCCATTAGCATGGCCATTGCTGATAACCCACAAGGTCCATACATCCGGAAGTTCCCAAGACTTGGAAATTCTTCACGATTGCTTTGATATTTTTTTTCTATCATGCTAGTTATTAAATCCCATTTTTCACTCAGATTTGATAAGCAATGCCTTCACCTCCATATTCAAGACAATAATTAATATATTGAGGAGGAAAGTTTGCAGCTCCCCTTTATCTTTAATCACCTACAATCAGCATATGATATTCTAAGAAGTAACAACTAAAGCAGAACAGCCTATTCTTACAAGCCACTAACATTTCTGCTCTGTTGACCAAGATCTAGCTTATAGTTAGTTGGGAAACACTTGATGGAAGATTTAAAAGTTATGATATCATGATGCTAGCATTTGTCCACTGCACAAGTGGGCATTGAAATCCTTTATTGCTGCCAATTTTTAGCAATGTTTCTTAATGAAATACTTAATTGTACTTGGCTGATTCTCACTCAAAACCAGCAGGATGCTAAATCATGCATAATATTTTCCACTTCTTCCATGACCGAGGAGTTTTATGCTGAAACTAAGATATGACATTAAAAGGAGGTTGTAATAAACAAAGGAAAGTGCTTGTTGTTTAAGATTTATTCAGGAGCTCTGTTTTGCTTTAAAACTGCTTGTTTCTCCATGTTATAATGCTCTGTTATGACTAAATCATGTGGTGCCTCATGCAAGCCCCTCCCCAATCCATGTCTTAGGAAAGAAGAACTCTTGGAGACAGGATTGTCCAAGCAGGAACTTTTACTAAAACATGATTGACAGTGGATAATCTAGACAGGATCTGGAAACTGTGTTGCAAGCTGATACTTTTAAAGTGTTCCTGAGTAAAGCCCCCTCCCTTCAGTCCATTTGGTCAGTCCCGGATCAATTAAAGTTCAGGTGTCAAAACCTTCCATGGGAAGAGGGATCTTCCATGCCTTTACGAAATTTACTTCCTCCCCTTCAGATTCCAATTGGAGATACAAACCAGAATCTATCCCCCCGCTTCTTTGTTCTTCTCAGTTCAAAGGTTGTTTCCCTGGTCTTTGATGATGGCCTCCAGGCAGGCTGAATAAACAACCTTGCATCTAATGGATAGGGATGGCCAGTTAACATGTTCTCTTCTCCTCCTTGGGAATGGCAGAATCCAGTGAGGGATGTGAGATTTGGGGGTATACAGATAGGGATTTAGGAATGGGATATAAATGGATTCTGACAACCTGCTCTCCTTAAAAGAAAGATAGGTCCATCTGTAGAAGAAATAAAATATAAATGTTAGCCCGGTTTGTTAGGATGTTCTGTATGAAACCTCTTAAGCAACTTTGGTGCTCTAACGTGGTGTTTATTGACTCACTCATTTTCTGAGGAGGGGAGGTGTTTCCAAGCTACTAGTTACTGAATTGCTCCATGGTGTTTCCTGGAATCTAGGATTTCCTTCACCTCAAAGTGTTGTTCTCCTTCCACCATGATGAGAGGTCATGGTGGTGGGGTTTTTGTTCGTAGGGGTGACTGTTGTTCTCTTTTTAGTAAACTGCAGTGAAGAATTGGGTGTATCTGCCTAAGATTTTTGGGTAGTCCTAATTCAACTGTTACTGGACTTATGATTCTTTTAATTGGAAAAGGTCCAATATATTTTGGTCTGAGTTTTTACAGGATTGTAGTAATTTAAGGTATTTTGTGGATAAATATGCCATCTCTCCCACCCTGAATGGTATGGGATCGACTCTTTTTTTGTCCACCTGTGTCTTGTATGCTTGTCTAGCTTCATCTAAAGCTTTCCTAACGATTGGCCAGATGTTTTGTAATTGAGCAATCTATTCCTTCAGTTCAGGAATTACCAGTTTGTTTGGGATTAGTTCTGGCATGGGGTTGAAACTTTGACCAGTAGCTACTTGAAAAGGAGTGTAACCTGTGCTGGAGTGGACTGCATTATTATATGCCACTTCTGCGAAAGGCAGTAGGTCCATCCAGTTTGTTTGCTGGAAATTAATAAAGCATCTTAAATATTGCTCAAGTACTGAGTTAGATTTTTCACATTGACTGTTCGATTGAGGTTGATGACTAGATGTCAGTCCTTGGGTGGTTCCTAAAAGGGATAAAAATTCTTTCCAAAATGCCGATGTAAATTGCACCCCTCTATCAGATATGATGCGTTGTGGTGCCCCATGCAATCTGTAAATATGCTGCACGAAAAGTTTTGTTAAGGCTTTTGCGATAGGGATCTTTCGGCAAGGTATGAAATGCACTTGTTTCAAAAACAGATCTGTGACAGCCCAGACTACAGTGTTCCCATTGCTTTCTGGTAATTCCACTATAAAATCCATGGCTATTTCTTTCCATGGGGCTGAGGGGTTTGACACCGGTTGTAACAGTACTGGCAATTTCTCTTGCAGCCTCTTGGCCATTGCGCAAATTTGACAGCTGCCCACATAGCTTTCTATGTCCTTTCTCATGGATGGCCACCAAAATTGTCTTTTACTTAAGTGTAAGGTTTTTACTAAAAAGCAGAGACATCACCCTGTCAACAAAAGTGCGTATAGTCAAGGCTATGGTCTTCCCAGTTGCAATGTATGGCAGTGAAAGTTGTACCATAAAATAGGCTGAGCGCCAAAGAATTGAAGCCTTTGAACTATGGTGCTGGAGAAGACTCCTGCGAGTCCCTTGGACTGCAAGGTGATCAAACCGGTCAGTCCTAGACGAGATCAACCCTGACTGCTCTTTAGAAGGCTAGATCCTGAAGCTAGAACTCAAATACTTTGGCCACCTAATGAGAAGGAAGGACTCACTGGAGAAGAGCCTCATGCTGGGAAAGATTGAGGGCAATAGAAGAAGGGGACGACAGAGAATGAGGTGGCTGGATGGAGTTATTGAAGCAGTAGGCATGAGCTTAAATGGACTCCAGAAGATGGTAGAGGATAGGAAAGCCTGGAGGAATGTTGTCCATAGGGTTGTGATGGGTCAGACATGGCTTCACAACTAACAACAAGGTTTTTACAAACCCAAAATGTCCTGTGATTTTGTATCATGGCACAGTTGCATGAAATTAATCCTCTGGGTGGCAGGTATGTATACTTCTCACCCACCCAGGATAAGTAAAGGTAAAGGTTCCCCCGCACATGCGTGCTAGTCGTTTCCGACTCTAGGGGCCGGTGCTCATCTCCGTTTCAAAGCCGAAGAGCCAGCGCTCGTCCGAGGACTTATCCGTGGTCATGTGGCTGGCATGACTAGACGCCAAAGGCGCACGGAACGCTGTTACCTTCCCACCGTAGTGGTCCCTATTTTTCTACTTGCATTTTTACGTGCTTTCGAACTGCTAGGTGGGCAGAAGCTGGGACGAGTAACAGGCGCTCACTCTGCTACGCGGCACTCGGGATTCGACCCGCCAAACTGCCGACCTTCTGATCGACAAGCTCAGCGTCTTAACCCACTGAGCCACCGCGTCCCTCCCCACCCAGGATAGTCCATCTTTAATTGTGCACACATGTCTATTGTCGGAACCCACCCCAATCCATGTCATAGGAAAGAAGAACTCTTGGAGACAGGATTGTCCAAGCAGGAACTTTTACTAAAACATGATTGTCAGTGGAAAATCTAGACAGGATCTGGAAACTGTGTTGCAAGCTGATACTTTTAAAGTGTTCCTGAGTAAAGCCCCCTCCCTTTAGTCCATTTGGTCAGTCCCGGATCAATTAAGGTTCAGGTGTCAAAACCTTCCATGGGAAGAGGGATCTTCCATGCCTTTACGAAATTTACTTCCTCCCCTTCAGATTCCAATTGGAGATAAAAACCAGAATCTCTCCCCCCGCTTCTTTGTTCTTCTCAGTTCAAAGGTTGTTTCCCTGGTCTTTGATGATGGCTTCCAGGCAGGCTGAATAAACAACCTTGCATCTAATGGATAGGGATGGCCAGTTAACATGTTCTCTTCTCCTCCTTGGGAATGGCAGAATCCAGTGAGGGATGTGAGATTTGGGGGTATACAGATAGGGATTTAGGAATGGGATATAAATGGATTCTGACAATCTGCTCTCCTTAAAAGAAAGATAGGTCCATCTGTAGAGGAAATAAAATATAAATGTTAGCCCGGTTTGTTAGGATGTTCTGTATGAAACCTCTTAAGCAACTTTGGAGGAGGGGAGGTGTTTCCAAGCTACTAGATACTGAATTGCTCCATGGTGTTTCCTGGAATCTAGGATTTCCTTCACCTCAAGTTGGATTTTAACTTTAACTCAGATTCATTATCTTCTTCAAGTTTTAAGCTGATTGAAACAGAGCAACACTTTTGCTCCGTTTCAATCAGCTTAAAACTTGAAGAAGATAATGAATCTGAGTTAAAGTTAAAATCCAACTTGAAAATTCAAATCCTCCTGTTTCACTCTGCCTGCTTCTCAGAGAAAAAATACTCACAGTCCCATCTAAGCAGCAGATGTAGTTGTCGCGTCTGGAGATGTTTGAACAAAAGTTGAACAGGTACTTGTCAGGATGCTGTAGGACTGTGCAAAAGGTTGAACTAGATGATCTAGCTGGACTAGAAGACTTCCAAAGTCCTTTTCAGCTCTATTCTATTCTATGTTGCTTTCTTGTATGAACTGACAGTTTTGGAAAGTTGCTACATTTTGCAACATAGCATGAGATACAATTTGCAACTGATTCTAACCAGTACCAGATTTTTTGTATTTGAGAGTTTGCCTTTTTTTTTTAAATTGAAGGATAAGGAATTTGGGAGAAAAACTTTTATTTTTTCTCCCTCTTCCTTTTTTCCCCCTGAACTTTGATTCTGCTAGAATAAAGAGGAAATCGAAACTTAAGAGATGGCTGCAAGGTGTGGGGGAGGCCCTACAATCTCTAAAAGTGCCATTTCTTCACCTTTATCACAAGCTGCAGAGCAAACTACAATGAAACCTACAGTACAATCACCTTCCCCCCACACACACACCTGCATTTACATTGGCAGACATTCAGCAAGTTGTGATGCAATCAAGGCAAGTATTACAGCAAGAAATAAAGGAAACAAAGGAAGAATTTGTTAATCAAAACAAGCAGATGAGGGAGGATATAGTGCTTGTACTTCAGGGCTTGGCTGCACACATTGAACGCCTGGATGTTTGTGTGAATTCAGTTATGGAGTATGTTGAGAATTTGGAAAATAAAATTATCAGTGCTGAACAGAAATTGGACAGAGCAGAAATTAAAATTGACAGAACAGAAGATGAAATTATCTTTTTACAATATAGAGACATGGAGTTTGCATTGCATATAAGGGGTTTGAGAGAGAACCCTAAAGAAGATTTGGAATGGGAAGTGGCACAGGCAGTGCCTCCTGTCTTGAAATGTGAACCTGAAGAATTAGTTAAAGAGATGGATAAGACATTTAGGGTTAATTCCTGGATTGCTAGACAGAAAAAATTACCTAGAGATGTAGTGATTTACTTCTCCAGGAGATCAACTAGAAATGCAATCATCCAAGCTTTTTACTGGGAAAGATTCCAAATTGCAGGCCAAGATATTATAATTTTAAAGGAGATACCCCCAATAATTCTTAGAAGCGACAAATTCAGTTTAGATGGGAAATACCCATTGGAATTGTGGTGAATTATGCAGGGACGAGGTATAGGTTGAACACAATTTCAAAAGCAAAAGATTTTTATACTAAGGTCCTTAAAGCAGGTTCACCACCGTCTCCTCGAGTTAAAAGAACAGAAGAAAGACAAAAAGATAAACAGTTGAGTGAAGGGGCAATGTCACTGGCTCTTGAGGAGATGCAGCAGGCTGAGACTATGGAACAGAGTTTGCTGTTAAAGGAGGACCCGAGAGAACAGATGACTAGGGCTGCATACAAGCATAAGGAAAAAGAGCAAAAACAGAAGCTTGTATCTGGTTTAACTATGCAAGATGCGGCTGTTTCAGAGCCTGTGGGAGGAGCACACCCAAAGAGAGCAACAGGTGATCTTCAGTTCATGTTCCAAAGGCTCCTGGTCACCAGAGATGGTGAAGTTCCTGACATGGAATGTTAATGGCTTAAACTCACCACATAAAAGAAAGAAAGTATTTTACTATTTGAAACAACATAAAAATGATATTGTTTGCTTACAAGAGACTCATATTGCATTAAAGGACCAAAAGTTTTTGGTTAATTCCCGGTTGGGAACACATTTTGCAGCCTGTGCTCCGGACAAGAAGGCTGGAGTGGTCATTTATCTAAGAAAAGATTTTTCGTCTAGATTAATTGAATCAGATAAACAAGGGAGATATGTTAGTATTGAACTGATGTTACAAGGAAAGAAAGTTCTTCTTATTGGATTATATGCTCCAAATCAACAACAGCAAAAGTTTTTTAAATTTTTACATCAAAGACTAATCAAATTGGATTACAAATCTGTTATTATGATGGGGGACTGGAATGGAGTTTTGGACTCATTTGAAGATAGGAAGGGATCTTTTAAAAACCCTTCTAATCATTCGAAATTGCCCAAAGTCTTTTTTGATTTGAAGGAGGATTTGGAGCTAAGAGATGTATGGAGGGAAAGGAATATACAGAGATTTTACTTTTTTTTCAGATAGACACAAATCTTTCTCTAGGATTGATTTTATTTTAATTACTACTGATCTTCTCTCTAGGGTTAAGAATGTTAAGATTTTTCCTAGGACATTGTCGGATCATAGTCCTGTTTGGTTGGAGTTCTTTGCTGAAAATGATAATAGAAGATCCTGGAGATTGAATGAAAATCTATTTACAAATGAGGTGTTTTTGCAGAAATGTAAAGAACATCTGAAAGAATTTTTTGTTATAAATATGCATAAAGGTACATCAATGGGAATGGTTTGGGATGCTAGTAAAGCGTACATGAGAGGGGTATTGATTTGTATGAATATTGCTTATAGGCGTAAGCAAATGCAAAAACGTAAAGATCTTGAGGAAGGGATTAAATCTAAGGAGAAAGATTTTATTTTGAATCCATTGGAAAATAATTTAAGGACCTCAATACATTTATTGAAAGAACAATTTAGTATGCTAATGGCTGACCAAGTAGCAACTAATTTGCGTTATGCTAAGCATAATGCCTTTTGTAACGCTAATAAGCCTGGTAGGTGGCTGGCTTGTCAATTAAGGAAGAAACAGAAATTACGTACTATAGATAAAATAGAATATAAAGGAAAAGAAGTCTATCAACAAAAATTGATTAAGAGGAGTTTTTTTAGATTTTTACTCGAAATTATATTCTAGAGAAAACATACAAGCTTTAGATATAGATAAATATTTACAGGAAGCACATTTTCCTAGACTTTCAAAAGAAGAACAACTTGAGATGAACCACTTAATAACATCAGAGGAAATCTCTTTAGCTATTAAACAGTTGAAAGTGGGCAAGGCCCTGGGAACAGATGGATTAACAGCAATTTATTATAAAATGTTGTTGGTTGAAATGATTGAAACTTTAAAGATGTTGTTTAATGAAATTCAGACTGGAGGAGCAGTTCCTCCATCTTGAAGGACAGCCTTTGTATCATTGATTCCAAAGGAGGATCAAGACCTAACTCAACCTGGACTTCCGGGTGGCAAGGCTCTGTTGACGGCAGCCATTTCGGCTGTCAGCCCCGTTATCTCCATAGTGCCGCCAAAAACAGCAACGATCAGCTGTTTGGCAGCTTGGAAACCCGCTCCTCGGGAGAAGAGGAGGGGTGACCACCGAGGCAGGGGTAGAGCTCCCCTAGACCGCCAGAGTGTAAACTCTGGTGGTTGAAGGGGGTGAGCCCCCCCAAAGCCTGAGTTTGCTCCGGACTCCGGGACACCTCTGCTCCAAGGCTTTGGAGCAGAGCAGGACGCTGCAACCACCCCTGCCATCGAGAGGGAATTGGGGATTACTTGGATGCAGGCAGAGCTGTGCAGGAGAATGCTGTAATAGCAAGTATTTGAACTTTAACTCAGACTACTTTGTGGAAAAGTTGCAAACGGTGCGGAAAGTGAAAGTGCGCAATAGAACTAAGTGGTTCTAAAATGGCTACCAAATCAACTAAAGTTCCTAGGAGTGCGGGGGCTTCACCAGTTCAGCAATCTTCATTACAGGCTTTGATGCCTCCTCCCCCGGCACCCACACCCGCACCAGCTTTAACAATAAAAGATTTGCAGGATGCTTTGCAAGAAGCTTTGAAAAAACAATCTCAACAGATAGCTGAGCTTATTGAGGAGAATACAGAAATAAGGGCAGATATTATGGTTGCATTTCAAGGGCTCGCTGTTTGTATTGAACGTTTGGATGAGAGAGTGGAAGAACTTAGCCAAAACAATATAAGATTAGATGCCAAAATGATGGATGCTGAAACTGTGATGGATAAGATTGATGATGATTTAACATTGGTGCAGTACCGAGAGATGGAGTTCGCTGTGAGAATCAGAGGTTTGAAAGAAGATCCTAAGGAAAATTTGAAAAAAGTACTCTCAGAAGCTCTTGAACAGATTCTGGGGCATTCAGCAGAAGATATTATGGTGGTTATAGATAAAATATTTCGTATTAATTCCTGGATTGCAAGACAAAGGAAGCTACCTAGAGATGTGGTGGTTTATTTTACGAAAAGAGCAATTAGAAATGAGGTTATTCAGGCTTTTTATAATAACAAATTTACAGTTGCAGAGCAAGAAGTTTTAATTCTGAAAGAGATCCCTCCAAGAATTTTAAGGAGAAGGAAAGAATTTGCTTTTTTGGCAGAAGAATTAAGGAAACGGGATATCCAGTTCAGATGGGAGATTCCAGTAGGCATGGTGGTGATGCACGCAGGCACGAGATACCGCCTTAACACAGTTTTACAGGCACGAGATTTTTATGCTAATATTTTGAAGGCAGGCCTCCCACCATCCACGGAATTTTAAAGGAGGAATGGTGAAGGAGAGCGTCAGCTATGAAGGGAGAGTATACAAGGTGCTGAAGGAGCTACGCAGCTGAAAGATGGAGAATCCCAGCAAACTACAGGAGCGGATCAGATTTCAGTACCAATGGAGGAGGTCAGAGACCAAAGAATGACACACGCTGCAGCCAGACGAATGAGACAAGAACAAGAACAACAGAGAGTCATGACTACATCTCAAAAACTTACTTATAGTGAAGCAGTGGGAGGAGCGAAGCCGAAGAGAGTGCAGGTGATTTTGGAAGAGGTGCTCCAAAAGCTTCAGGTCGCAAAAGATGGCGACAAAGCTTCTAACCTGGAATGTTAATGGCTTAAATTCACCACATAAAAGAAAGAAAGTATTTCAATATCTAAAGCAATTTAAAAATGATGTTATTTGCTTACAGGAAACACATATTCGAGCAGCTGATCAAAAGTACCTGATAAACTTTAGGTTGGGCACACAGTTTATTGCCTCTGCTCCTGACAAGAAAAACGGAGTTGTTATCTACATTAAAAATACTTTAACACAGGGGTGTCGAACTCAATTTCATTGAGGGCCGCATCAGCATTGCGGTTGCCCTCAAGGGACCGGGTGGGTATGGACAGGGTGGGCATGGCCTGCTGGGTGGGCGTGGCTAGAGTGCATATGGCCTACTGGGTGGGCATGGCCAGCTCTACATCGTTCGCATCAAGGGTGCCTATGGGGGCCTGGACAGGAGTTGGACAGATCTGAGGGTCTCTGGCAGAAGGAGGGTCTCTGGGCCAGGGCCAAGGCATTGAGGGCTGTTCCCTCACTGTTTCCAGGATGGCTTCTTGGGCCACATGAAACCACTTCACGGGCCGGATCCGGCCCCCGGGCCTTGTGTTTGACATGTCTGCTTTAACAGCTACTTTACTTGAAGCAGATAAACAAGGAAGATATGTTATAATTGAACTATTAACAGAAGGCAAGAAAATGCTTTTGGTTGGATTATATGCTCCTAACCAACAGCAAGGAGATTTTTGCAAATTATTACACAGTAAGATTATCCAGTGGGATTACAAATCTTGTATTTTTATGGGAGATTGGAATGGCATTTTGGATATACAAATGGACAAAAGAGGCTTTTTAGAAGTATGCCAAGTCATGCTAGACTGCCTAAATCATTTTTCAAGATGAAGGATGACTTGGAATTGCGAGACATTTGGAGAGAAAGAAATTTGCAAGAAAAGGACTATACTTTTTTCTCCGATAGGCATCAATCTTTTTCAAGGATTGACTTTGCATTAATTACTAATGATTTTTTTTCTAGGATTAAGAAGATCAAGATTTTCCCAAGAACTATATCTGATCATAGTCCAGTATGGTTGGAGATAGAAAAAGATAATGGAGACAGGCGGTCTTGGCGATTAAATGAAAACTTGTTTAGATATCAGAAAAATGTGGAAGAGTGTAAAAAACAGATGAAAGAATTTTTTTAAAATTAATATGCATAAAGGTACTCCTATGGAGACGGTTTGGGATGCAAGTAAAGCTTATATGAGAGGAGTGTTAATATATTTGAACAATAAACATAGACGTAAATTGGAATTTAGGAGGAAAGAATTAGAGGAGGAAATTAAGAAAAAAGAAAAGGCTTTAATTCAGAATCCATCTGATGGGAAGACTAAAGAGGTAATTACTTTACTAAGAGGTCAGTTTGATATGTTGATGGCAGATCAAGTGGCAACTAACTTACGGTATGCTAGACATAATACTTTTTGTATTAAACCGGGTAGGTGGTTAGCTTATTTGTTAAGGAAGAAACAGAGAGCATGCAACATTGATAGAATAGAATACAAGGGTAAAATAGTGTACCAGCAGAATCTTATTAAAAAGGCTTGTTGATTTTTATTCTAAATTGTATGTTAGAGATAAGATTCGAGATGCAGACATAGATGGATATTTACAGGAAGCTAATATCCCTGTTCTTACACAAGAACAAAAGAAAGGGTTGAATCAATTGATAAGTGATGAAGAAATTTTTTTAGCAATTAAGCAATTAAAGATGGGTAAGGCACCGGGAACTGACGGTTTGACTGCCGTCTATTATAAAAATTTACAGTCAGAAATGGTGGAACCTTTAAGAGAATTGTTTAGGACAATTCAATTGGGAGGAGAAGTGCCTCCATCGTGGAAAACAGCTTTTATTTCGTTGATTCCGAAGGAAGATCAAGATGTTACTCAAGCCAAAAACTATAGACCAATATCGCTTTTAAATACTGATTATAAGATATTTGCAAAAATTTTAGCTAATAGATTAATGAAGGTAATGCAGCAAGTGATTCATAGTGATCAAACTGGATTTATAAGCGGTAGACAAATGAAGAATAATGTGAGACATGTTGTAGATTTACTGGAATTCTTGGAAAGGAATAATCAGGTCTCCGCAGCGCTGATTTTTTTGGATGCTGAAAAAGCCTTTGATCAATTGGACTGGAAATTTTTGGTGAAAGTATTGGAGAAAATGGAGTTTGGGAAAAAAATTTTACAACCTATTAGGGCAATATATCAGAAGCAAACAGCTCGTATAATAGTTAACAGTAGTTTGTCAGAAACATGTAATATTGAAAAGGGTACAAGACAGGGGTGTCCGTTATCACCCTTACTGTTTGTTTTAACATTGGAAATATTATTGATTAAAATACGAGATTCAAATAAAATTAAGGGAATTAAAATAAGAGATCAGGATTATAGATTGAGAGCGTTTGTGGATGACCTGGTTATTACAGTAAGTCAACCAACTTACTCAGTTGTAGAGTTGATGGAGATAATAATGTTATATGGGAAAGTTTCTGGATTTAAGATAAATACACAAAAAACTAAAATACTGTCTAAGAAAATGACTATAGAATAAAAGGTTGTTCTAGAAGAGTTAACGGGATTTGAAATAGTTAAAAAGACTAAATATTTGGGGGTTTATTTGTCAGCTTCAAATGTGAAGTTATATAAGAATAATTATGAACTGTTATGGGCAAAAACACAAAAAGAATTAAATAATTGGAAAAAATTACAATTATCTTTACTGGGAAGAAAATGAATGTTTTGCCAAAGTTTTTATTTTTGTTTCAAATGATACCTATACTTAAAAAGGATTTAAATTTGGAGGAATGGCAAAAAGGCATTAATAAATTTGTTTGGGCAGGGAAAAAGCCACGAGTTAAATTTAAGATAATGCAAGACATGCACGAAAGAGGTGGTCTTAAAATGCCTAATTTTAAATTATATTATGAGGCTGCTGCTTTATCATTGATAAGTGATTGGTTTAATTTAACACAAGGGAGATTATTAAATCTTGAGGGTTATGACTTGTTATTTGGCTGGCATGCATATCTATTGTATGACAAGAAGTTGGATAATGTGTTTAAGATACATATATTAAGGTATGCTCTGTTGCGAGTTTGGAAAAAATATAGACATAAGTTAAATTATAAGATACCAGTCTGGACAATACCTAAGCATGCAATAGAAAATATAAATGTTGGATTTAAACATGATGAGACTACATATAAGGAAATTTTAAGGTTAGAAAGGAATGTGTGGCAATTAAAGCTATATAATATTTTAAAAGAAGGAAAGATTGTACAAACTTGGTTCCAGTATAGGCAGTTGCAGGCAAGATGGAAAGAGGATCAGAAAGTGGGTTTCTCGATAACCAATGAAAATTTGGTAAAACAAATTCAAGATCAAGGTCAAGCACAAATAAGAAGGATATATAATGCATTGATAGAAATTGACTCAGAAACGGAACTTGTTAAAGATTGTATGATAAAGTGGGCCCAGAATTTTCAGGAGGTTATAACAATGGATACTTGGGAAAAGATTAGGGTTAGAAATGTAAAATTTACACAGGCCCAAAATTTAAGAGAGAATTTTTATAAAATGTTTTATAGGTGGCATTTAGATCCTAAAAACTGAAAAACTAGCAAGTATGTACCCGAACTGTCAGCCCAAATGCTGGAAGTGTGGTTGTGAGGACACAACGTATTTTCATATATGGTAGACTTGTAAAAAAGTCAAAGCTTTTTGGATTAAAATCTGGTGGAATATGCAAAAGATATTTAAGAAAAGGATAAAGTTTTCTCCGCAGTTGTTTTTGTTGGGTATTATTACAGATATTACTGTTATAGACACTAAACTGATGTTGAATCTAATCACGGCAGCGAGACTTTTAGTAGCGCAATATTGGAAGAAGGAGGAACTGCCAACTATAGAAGAGTGGACTTTGAAAGTTTTTAACTTGGCGGAAATGGCAAAGATTTCAGCATATTTGAAAGAACAATCGCAACAGAGATATATTGTGGAATGGAGAAGATGGATTGAATATATTCAGAATAAATATGGGACTATTTACTAAGTTTCATTTAGTATTTGAATAAGTAGTGGTTTTATATGATGTATAATTATTTGTTATTTGTTAGCAATATGATGACTGGAGAGTTAAAGTGCGACAGAATTTAATGTTTCACTTTTGCGTTGTTAGCATATGTTTGTAATACTATACCCTGTATTCAGCTCTGGGAAGTCGGGGAGGGGGAAGGGGTGGGTAGGGATGGGTTGGGGAGAGGGGAGGGAGAGGAGGGTTTTTTTTTCTTGTTTCTTTTTTTATCTTAAAAATGTATTGTAAAACTTTTCAATAAAAAAAAAGACCTTACTCAACCTAAAAATTATAGACTTATATCGCTTTTGAATATAGATTATAATATCTTTGCCAAAGTATTGGCTAATAGATTAATGCAAGTTTTAAAGCAAATGATTCATAGTGATCAAGCGGGATTTATATCTGGAAGGTATATGAAATATAATGTAAGACAAATTGTAAATTTGCTTGAATATTTGGATAAGAACAACCAAGTCCCTGCAGCATTGATATTTTTGGATGCAGAAAAAGCTTTTGATCAATTGAATTGGCAATTCTTATTTAGAGTTGTTGAGGAAATGAATTTTGGAGAAGGATTCTTACATTCTATTAAAGCTATATATCAACAACAAACTGCACAAATTATAATTAATTGGGGGTTAACATAAATGTTTAAAATTGAAAAAGGTACAAGACAGGGATGCCCCCTATCACCATTGTTGTTTGTATTAACGTTAGAGATTTTATTAATTAAAATTAGAGTGTCTTCTATGATAAAGGGAATTAAAATAAAACAGAATGATTATAGACTGAGAGCTTTTGCTGATGACTTGGTTGTGACATTATCTCAACCGATACAATCAGTTATAGATTTGATGGAAATTATAACTCAGTATGGTAAGGTTTCAGGGTTTAAGGTAAATAGTAATAAGACTAAGATATTGTCTAAGAATATGTCTATGAGTGAAAGGGAAATGTTAATTAAATTAACAGGTTTTGAAATAGTAAAAAAGGTTAAGTATTTAGGAGTGTATATTGCAGCTTCAAATGCAAAATTATATAAGAATAACTATGAAACACTATGGTTGAAGATACAAAAGGATTTAAATAATTGGAAAAAATTACAATTATCTCTATTAGGAAGAATCGCAGCTGTTAAACTGAATGTTCTGCCGAAGTTTCTTTTTTTGTTTCAAATGATACCTATATTGAAAAAGGATGCCAACCTGGATGAATGGCAGAAGGGTATTAATAAATTTATCTGGGCGGGGAAGAAACCAAGAGTTAAATTTAAGATTCTGCAAGATGCTAGGGAAAGAGGGGGACTCAAGGCACCTAACTTGAAATTGTATTATGATGTGGTGGTCATGACATGGGTTAGCGATTGGCTTAATTTAACTAATAAAAGAATACTTCACCTTGAGGATTGGGATTTGGTATATGGATGACATGCATATTTGGTTTATGATAAAAAGGTAGACAGGGCTTTTAAATCTCATATTCTTAGAAGTGCCTTGCTGCGTGTCTGGAAAAAGTATTATTATAAGTTAAATTATAAAATACCGATTTGGGGAATTCCCGGACATGCGATAGAAGGTGTATCTATGGGAGTGAGTTTGGATATGTTTTCCTATAAGGAATTACTTAGATTGGAAGGGAATAATTGGCAACTTAAATCATTAGGTGAGTTAAAACAAGAAAACATAAGTTACTCTTGGTTCCAATACACCCAACTGAAAGCTAGGTGGAAGCTGGATCAGAAGGTTGGCATTACAATTACAGATGAAAACTTAGTAAAACAAATTAGAGATTTAAATCGTGCACATATAAAGTGGATATATAATGTTTTAATTGAATTGGACTCGGAAACGGAATTAGTTAAAAGATTGTATGATAAAGTGGGCACAAAACATACAGGAACCAATTCTGTTGGATACTTGGGAGGTAATCTGGGTCAGAAATGTTAAATTTACTCAGGCTCAAAATTTAAGAGAAAATTTTTATAAAATGTTTTATAGATGGCATTTGGATCCCAAAAAGTTGTCTAACATGTATCCTAACCTACAGTCTAAATGCTGGAGATGTGGTAGTTTAGATGCTACTTATTTTCATATGTGGTGGACTTGTAGAAATATAAAAGCTTTTTGGATTAAAATTTGGTGGAACATTCAAAAGATTTTTAAGAGAAAGATAAAGTTTTCTCCACAATTGTTTTTATTGGATATTGTTCTAGATTGTGATACTAAAGAAATCAATTTGATGTTGAACTTGATAACAGCAGCACGGTTACTGGTGGGACAATATTGGAAGAAGGATAGTTTGCCTACTATAGAAGAATGGGTACTTAAGGTATCAAATCTTGCAGAAATGTCTAAGATTTCTGCTTATTTGAAGGATCATTTGCAAGAAAGATATATTTCAGTTTGGAGGAGATAGATTATATTCAGAATAAATATGGGACTAAAAAATTCCATTTAGCTTATGAGTAGATTTTAGATTGTTATTGATTATATTTTTCTTTAAGTTATTATTATTATGTTTTTAATAATTTGAATGTATCAATGTTAAAGGGGAGTTAAAGCACATTATGAATTTGGTTAATTTTATAATGGATAATTTTAGTTAGAATATGATTATTATATCTATGACTCTGTATTCAGCTCTGGGAAGTGGGGGGGAGGGGGGTGGTTTGGGGCGGGTGGGTTTTGGGGATATGTATTGTAAAAAATTTTTTTGTAAAACTCTTTAATAAAAAAAAAAACATCTCCAGGGAAGGAGAGTTAAAATCCTCCTGTGAACAAGTAAACTGTGAATGTAATATGTCTATGTAATATGTCTCAGTCATCCAGGTCATGGTTGTCCCAAAGGTGCTTTTTCAAGAGGCAACTGGACTTTCTTGTTAACAAAAAAGTCCAGTTGCCTCTTGAAAAAGCACCTTTGTGAATGTAATATTTTTGTTGAATCACTACTAGAATTGTACTATTAGGACACTATTTCCTGCAACCAAAATCCATGTTCTTATAATTTAAACTAATTGTTTCTTTTTTCTAATTTTTTACATTAAAATTTTATCATTCTTTCTTCTACTTATTTACAAAATAATGTTCTTTCTGGGTGCTGTTTTGAAGGATTTTGAAGGAAACTGGATTATACAACCATCGTCACAAGCTGACTGGCTCTTTATCAGGAGGGATGAAAAGGAAGCTATCAATTTCAATTGCTCTACTGGGAGGTTCGAAGGTTGTAATTTTGGATGAACCAACCACTGGAGTTGATCCCTGTTCTAGGAGAGGCATTTGGGAAATCATATCAAAGAACAGAAAAGGTAATATGGGAAGGTATACTGTCATTCTAGATTTTCAGAGCAACAAGTATTACTATAATATAAACAGAATAACAAGATAAGCTTGAATGACTATTAAAAATATTGTCAGAGTTATGGAACCACAAACACACATTAAAGAAAAGCTTTCAAATTTTAAGCTTTCCCTTTGATAAGTGGTGAGACCTCTGCAGCTGCCCTCCTGCAAAAGAGCAGTCAGAAAAGCCAAGAGCACCTGCAGACTTTGCCTCTTCTTGTTCCATGAGATGCAGATGCCTGGCTGGGCTCTAGCAGGAGATGCATCATCACAGTAAAGGCCAGCTTTAGCTAAGCACCAGGAGTTCTTTGCCTTGGAGGAAAAGACCACCTACTGCCATGGATGGAGAACCAGCAGCTCATGGTTTTCAATTTCTATAATGAGGGTGATGAATTGACTTGTAGGTATATAATGAAATGTGCTGGAGATCTCAAATTGGGATTTCTGATAACTAGTCTCCAGACTTACTGAATTATTCTAAAAAAAGAAAGAAAACCGGATTAAACAGCCAGTATCATATGCTGACTGGCTCTTCCCCAAGAGAGAAGAAAGAAAACTATCAGTGGTTATTTCATTCCTCCTATTGGTATCAAGGAGAGGTACAATCCTTTTCTGGCCTCTGCACCCAATGAGCTCCTGAGCCCAATCAATTCATTTTTCACTTGGTAATTTTTCTGCTGATACAAGAATCTATATGGAAATTGTAGTGTAATTACTCCTTTTATATGTTCTTTTCAGGCAGAACGATCATCCTTTCTACACATCACTTGGATGAAGCAGAGGTCTTAAGTGACAGGATTGCATTCTTGGAACATGGAGGTCTCAAGTGCTGTGGGTCCCCATTCTACCTTAAGGAAACTTATGGTACTGGATACCACCTGACACTTACTAAAGAAAAGGTTTGGAGCAGTAATTACTCCCAAGTTTTAATAATTCTAGTAAAGTAGGAAATTCTAATAGTGCTCAGAACCAAAGTAACCTCTGGTGAAAAAAAGTATCTTAATGAAAGTGATACTGAAAATGGCTTTAATCAATTTATAGGTTTCATCGACAGACAAGATGAAATCCAGAGACAGAGAGTATAACCATTGCCCTTCATGGTATTCTATAAATTTTTGAACAAGTGTTCCAGAGTTGAGGAGCATGTAGAATGTTGTGACATTCTCCTAGCCATCAGTAGAGATTGATTTAATAATTTAGGACAGGACACATCCTGGCTAATATTATTTTAAATACAAGACTATAGATATAGCACAGTAATTATAAATATTGTCAGTTGATGAATTTCTTGACTTGATTGCCTACCATTATCTTTGCTTCTCAAAGAAAAGAAAATTACTCCTCTAGAAATAGTTGTTTGTTCACATTGAGTTTCATTCAGAGTATGACAAGATACTAACTTTTAAGATTAATTTTTAAAAACAGATTTAAACAGTGTATAGGCAAAAAGGCATGTTTTAATATCTTAAAACTTTAAGTTGGTTAAAGTTCAAAGATTGTGTTGCTTTGGAATTTAATAGTCAAGACTGCTTATGTGATACATAGCACTTCAATTAATCGAACAGAATAGAGCTAGAAGGGACGTTTGGAGGTCTTCTAATCCAACCCTCTGCCCAAGCAGAAGACCCTGTACAGACAGGTGGCTGTCCAGTGATGAAGCACCTACAGCTTCTGAAGACAGAAGGCAAAAGCTTCTAAAGCTGTTCTCACTGTTAGGAAGTTTCTCCTTAATTCCAGCTTGCTTTATTCTTTGATTAGTTTCCATCCATTATTTCTTGTCTTGCCTTCTGGTGCTTTGGAAAATAAGTTGACCCCTCTTCTTTGTGGCAGCCCATCAAATGATTGGAATACTGCTAACATTGTCACCCCACTCCTTCCTTTCACTAAACTAGTCATACCCAATTCCTGCAACCATTTAAGTCATTGTCCACTAGGACTTCAAGGTTCCTCTCACAATTACTGTTTTTGAGCCACGTTTCTCCTAATCTGTACTTGCATCTTTGTGTTGGAAGAAAGGTCTTTATCGTGGTTCATCCAAACTGGGAATAAACATGGCAACTGCTTTGGGAAGAAGGTTGTAGTTTATTGGAGAGGAGAACCAGACAGGAAGATGTCTGGCCGAAAAAAAGGATTGATCACATGTAGGGAGTGGGTTTTTATACCCTCTGTAGAATTTTGTTTGGAGCTGCTTCCTCTTTCTGTTTGAGGCTATTTACTGTGTCATGAACTTTTGACCTGAGTCTGAGTGTGCCTTTCTGGTATTCTGATGGGTGATGGGTTAATCCTATTATATCCAAAGGTCATGTCCTGCTTCTCTGGGGCTGGAGTATGTAGATTTTACAGTGGTGTGAGCCCATACCTGGGATGGTTTTTCTTGATGTTTAATGGCCAGTTCATGCTCATGGAGCCTTGTCCGGATGTGTTTTATGGTTTCCCTGACATAATTGCATGGACAATCATTGCAGTTAATTTGGTAGACCACTGATAACATTTTGCCTGCGGAAAGGGGATCTTTGGGGTGCATTATTCCTGTGTGAAGGGTCTGATTAGGTGTATGTGCCACCAAGGGACTCACAAGAGTCTTCTCCAGCACCATAGTTCAAAGGCCTCAATTCTTTGGCGCTCAGCCTTTTTTATGGTCCAGCTTTCACTGCCATACATTGCAACTGGGAAGACCATAGCCTTGACTATATGCACTTTTGTTGACAGGGTGATGTCTCTGTTTGTTAGTGTGCTGTCTAGATTTGCCATGGCTTTCCTCCGCAGGAGCAAGCATCTTTTAATTTCTTGGCTACAGTCCCCATCTGCGGTGATCTTGGAGCCCAGGAAAATAAAATCTGTCACTACCTCCATTTCTTCCCCATCTATTTGCCAGGAATTGAGAGGACCGGATGCCATGATCTTGGTTTTCTTAATGTTAAGTTTCAACCCAACTTTTGCACTCGCCTTCTTCACCTGTAACAAGAAGCTCTTAAGTTCTTCTTCACTTTCTGCCATTAGAGTGGTATCATCTGCATATCTTAGGTTGTTGATATTTCTTCTGGCAATCTTAATTCCAACTTTTGATTCATCTAGCCCTGTCTTTCTCATGATGTGCTCTGCATATAAATTAAATAGGCAGGGTGACAGTATACAGCCTTGCCGGACTCCTTTCCCAATTTTGAACCAATCAGTGGTTCCATGTCCAGTTCTCACTGTTGCTTCTTGGCCAACATATAGGTTTCTCAAGAGACAAATAAGATGGTCTGATATGCCCATCTCTTTAAGAACTTGCCATAGTTTGTTATGATCCACACAATCAAAGGCTTTAGCATAGTCAATAAAGCAGAAGTAGATGTTTTTCTGGAACTCCCTAGCTTTCTCCATGATCCAGCATATGTTGGCAATTTGATCTCTAATTCCTCTGCCTCTTCGAAATCCTGCCTGTACTTCTGGTAGTTCTCGATCCACATACTGCTGGAGTCTAGCTTGTAGGATTTTAAGGATAACTTTACTAGCGTGAGAAATGAGTGCAATGGTGCGATAGTTTGAACATTCTTTGGCACTACCTTTCTTTGGAATTGGAATGTAAACTGATCTTTTCCAATCCTGTTGGAAAACCCGACCACTGTTGGGTTTTCCAAATTTGCTGGCAAATTGAGTGTAGCACTTTTACTGCATCGTCTTTTAAGATTTTGAATAGCTCAGCTGGAATACTGTCACCTCCACTAGCTTTGTTGTTGCTCAGCTTTTCTAAGGCCCACTTCACATTCTAGGATGTCTGGCTCGAGGTCAGTGACCACCTCATTGTGATTATCAGGGACATTAAGCTCGTTCCTGTATAGTTCTTCTGTGTAATTTTGCCACCTCTTCTTAATCTCTTCTGCCTCTGTTAGGTCCCTGCCATTTTGGTCCTTTATCATGCCCATTTTTTGCATGAAATGTTCCCTTCATCTCTCCAATTTTCTTGAAAAGATCTCTGGTCCTCCCTATTCTATTGTTTTCTTCTATTTCTTTGCACTGTTCATTTAAGAAGGCATTCTTATCTCTTCTAGCTATTCTCTGGAATTCTGCATTCAATTGGGCATATCTTTTTCTCCCTTGCCTTTTGCTTTCCTCCTTTCCTCAGCTATTTGCAAAGCTTCCTCAGACAGCCATTTTGCTTTCTTGCATTTCTTTTTCTTTGGGATGGTTTTGGTTGCTACCTGTTGTACAATGTTGCAAACCTCTGTCCATAGTTCTTCAGGCACTCTGTCTATCAGATGTAATTCCTTAAATCTATTTGTCACCTGTACTGTATATTCAACAAGGATATGATTTCATTCATACCTGAGTGGCCTAGTGCTTTTCCCTACTTTCTTCAGTTTAAGCCTAAACTTTGCAAGGAGAAGCTCATGGTCTGAGCCACAGTCAGCTCCTGGTCTTGTTTTTACTGACTGTATAGAGCTTCTCCATCTTTGGCTGCAGAACATATAGTCAATCTGATTTCTGTGTTGACTGTCTGGTGATGTCCATGTGTAGAGCCGTCGCTTGGGTTGTTGGAAAAGAGTGTTTGCTATGACCATCATATTCTCTTGACAAAATTCTATCAGCCTGTGCCCTGCTTCATTTTGTACTACAAGGCCAAACTTGCCTGTTATTCCAGTTATCGTTTGGCTTCCTACTTTAGTATTCCAATCCCCCATGATGATAAGAACGTCATTTTTTGGTGTTAGTTCTATAAGGTGCTGTAGGGCTTCATAGAACTGGTCAATTTCATCCTCTTCAGCACCGGTGGTTGGGGCATAGACTTGGACGACTGTGATATTGAATGGTTTGCCTTGGATTCAAATTGAGATCATTCTGTCATTTTGAGGATTGTATCCCGGTATTGCTTTTTCTATTCTTTTATTTACTATGAAGGCTACTCCATTTCTTCTGAGGGATTCTTGCCCGCAGTAGTATACCTGATGGTCATCTGAATTAAATTCACCCATTCCTGTCCATTTTAGTTCACTGATTCCTAAGATGTCGATGTTCAGTCTTGTCATCTCTTGTTTGACCACGTCCAGCTTTCCTTGATTCATGGATCTTACATTCCAGGCTCCTATGGATAAAAAATATTTCCAGCATCGAACTTTCCTTTCACCACCAGACACATCCATAGCTGAGCCTCCTTTCGGCTTTGGCCCAGTCGCTTCATTCTTTCTGGCGCTACTAGTACTAGCCCTCTGCTTTTCTGCATTAGCATATTGGACGCCTTCCGACCTGAGGGGCTCATCTTCCAGTGTCATATCGTTTTGCCTTTTGGTACTGTCCATAGGGTTTTCATGACAAAGATACTGGAGTGGGTTGCCATTTCCTTCTCCAGTGGATCACGTTTTGTCAGAACTCTCTGCTATGACCGGTCCGTCTTGGGTGGCCCTGCATGGCATAGCTCATAGCTTCATTGAATTACGCAAGCCCCTTCACCACGACAAGGCAGTAATCCATGAAGGGGTAATATAATCTAAGATCTGGTAAATCCTGATCTCCTCTGTCTTTAGAATCTTGTAGCAACTTATATTTAATTCTTGATATTTTTTTGCCAAATAAATTTAGATATATCTTTCTGCCTGTCAGAATCCATTTATATTTCATTTCTATCTATCTCCTCTGTGCAAAAACCCAATCTCATCTTCCCCTGGATTCTGCCATTCCCAAGGGGGAGAGGGAACAGGCATGGGGCTTTATTGCTTTCACTTCCTCCATTAAATGTAACCTTTTGTTTATTCCACCTGTCTGCTATCCATTATAATGTAACCAATTGCTTCTTACTTGGCATTCTCTCTGAACTTATCTGGCAACTAGAAAAGGGGGTGGGGAGAAGAATTACAACCCTCCGGGATCTGGTTTGTTTCTCTGAAGGAAGTGTGAGGAGTTGTGGAAATTATCGTGCTGCAAACAGATTGTTATCTTTCTTTTCCCATGATGGACTTACCACCTGGAGATTGGCTGATCTGGAACTGACCAAATGAATTGTGTGGTGGAGTTTGCTTGTGGGCATTTTAAAATTATCGAGATGTAAGGGAATGCTTCAGATGCTGTCCATTATGCATGCTATCTCCTATTTCTTAGTAAAAGATCCTGCTTGAAAAAAACTGTCCCCAAGAGTCCTGCTTTCTTAAGAAGTGGGAAGAGGTGGGTTCTGACACTGCCACTGTTTGAAAGTGGAATCTCTAATCAATATCAGTATAGTCTGAAATAAATAATATTCTAGGTAGCACATTCATTTTAATTACTGAAATTCTTCCCATTCCATTAATGACAAATTAAATTTTTGCCATCTATTTAAATCCAATGTTATCTCCTTCTATATTTTACCGTAATTATTTTTGTAAAGCTTAGAAGTTTCCTCAGTGAGAGTCACCCTCAAGTCACAACTTTAAAACCAGTTTTAAATTCCAGTTTCTTCTGATCTTCCACATTTATTCATCTATTTATTTATGATCTATTTATTCTCAAGCCCATCTTTTCTCTAAATATTTTAATCTTCTTCATAACATATTCAATGTTCTTTAGCAAGTCTTGCACAATCAAGATCAAATCATCAGCAAATGCACATAATTTGTAAGTATGCACTTTAATTTGTAGTCCTTTTGCACTGTTATCCTGTATAATATCCATATAGGAGCCGTGACCAGGGGGGCTTTTGCCCAGGTTTGCCTGGTGGGCCAGTTGCGACCCTATCTGGACCAAGATGTCCTACGCACAGTCACTCATGCGCTCATGACCTCCCATTTAGACTACTGCAATGTTCTCTACATGGGGCTGCCCTTGAGGACCACTCGGAGTCTTCAGCTGGTGCAGAATGCGACCGCGCAAGTTGTGATGGGGGCTTCCCGATACTCCCATGTAACACCTCTACTCCGCGAGCTGCAATGGCTTCCGGTTGCCCTCTGGGTGAGATTCAAGGTGCTGATGATGACCTATAAAGCCCTAAATGGCTTGGGTCCGGGATATTTGAGGGAACACCTGCTGCTGGCATCAAGCTCCCTTTGTCCAGTGCACTCCCACAGGGAGGGTCTTCTCAGGCTACCACCGGTAAGAGATTGCCGGCGGACGACACCCAGGGATAGGGCCTTCTCAGTGGGTGCGCCTGCCCTTTGGAACCAGCTGCCAGTGGAGCTTAGGACTGCCCCTGACCTCCGTTCATTCCACCGGGACCTGAAGACTGGCTCTTTGAGCTCTCTGGCCCAGGCTGAGAATCTTAATTTTAATTTTAACTGGGGTTTTATTTTGTTCAGGGACAGATATAATTTTTTTAGTTGATTTTAACTTTTGTATTTCTGTTTTTAATTACCCTGTAAACCGCCCTGAGTCCTTCGGGAAAGGGCGGTATATAAATGTAATAAAATAAAAAATAAAATAAATAAATAATATCTCTACTTAGCAATTCCAACACTAGAACAAATAATAAAGAGGATAAAAGACACCCCAGTCTTGTTCCCTTCTGGATTTCACATGGTTTTGTAAAATCTCCATTCATCATGATTCAAGCTTTCTGGAGTGTATAGATTGACTTCAGACCCTGTATAAAGCCCAGTCCAAATTCCATCTTTTCCATTATTTTAAACATAAAGCCCCAGTTCAAGTTGGAAAATGCTTTTTCTGCATCCAGAAAGATTAATGCAATCTGTTTGTCACTATGTTGTTGTAAATATTCAATTACATGCAAGATTACTCTTACATTATCTTTTAGTTGTCTTTTAGGTAAGAAACTACACTGGCCTTCATGTATATACTCCTGTAAAACTTTTTTAAGTCTTTCAGCTAAAATAGATGTAAAAAGTTTGTAGTCATTAAGGAGAGAAATTGGCCTGTAATTCTTCACAGAAGTTAAATCTAGTCCATCTTTGGGTATTAAAGAAATGTAGGCATCCTTGTAGAATACAATTCATTGTCCTTTATCAAAAGAAGTAGTTGATCTTCAAAAATTTTATAAAATCTGTAATGTATTGGCTATCACTGTTTAAAATCACTTGCTTAATGTCTGATCATTTGCTTAATGGCTGACCTAGATTTCTCTGTTATGTAATGTTACTGAAAGCCAGACATGCTGTCTCTAGGATGATAATTAGGTTTTGGGCAGGAAACTGTTACTTTAAACTATTGGTTGCTGCCTAGAGGGCAACCGTATAAATAGCTGTGCAACAGCCATTATGGCAGCTTCTGTTCTGAGTTAATAAACTTGTTTGCTGTTTCAACACCTCATCTCACTTAATGCCTAAAGAACCGAAGATATAACAAAATCCACTCAGTGAGCCATCTGGTCCCGTAGCTTTGCCTGTTGTAGCTCTTTTATTTGCTTCTATTATTTCAAAAGTTGTTATTGGACTGTTCAAAATTTGCTTGTAGTTATCCAATAGTTTAGGAAGATTTTTAGTTGTTATAATTTTTCTTGTTCTTTATATAAATTTTATAATAATTCCAAAATGGTCTTTGAATGTTTTTGTTATTCCCCTCTTGAAGCTTGGTTATCATCTTAGTTAATATGCCAACCATCTCCCTCGTTTATTTGAATTTTCAAAAAAGTGTTGTTTCATATATTTAAGTTTCTTTTCAATATCTGAAATAGTCAACAAAGATATTTGTTGTTGCAGTCATTTTAGTTGATTAGGTATGCTAGAATCTTCTGATGAATTCTGGAGTGCCTTCTCCTTCAGTTTAATGTCTTGTAACACATTTTGGATTTTTTCTTCCATCTTCCTCTTAATTGCTATATTGTATTGTATAAAATGTCCTCATATCACAGCCTTACAAGCATCCTAAACTGTTGTCAAATTGATTCCCTTACCTAAATTATTATTAAAATAGTCTTGAAGTATCTGTTTACATTCTTAAACAACTTCTGCAAAGCAGACTTATTTAGTATCCGTTTAAAAGACTGAGGGCCAAATTTAAGATATAAAGACACTGGATTATTCTCCCCAGTAGTTTTTGGAAGAATAATAACTTTAGTTGCTCTGTGAAGTAGATTTTTTTTTTTAATTTAAATCATATCAATTCTAGGAAAGGATTTGTGTCTGTCTGAAAAGAAGATAAAGTCTTTTGTTAGTCCATTTTTACACCTCCAAACATTGATAAAACCTAAAGTATAAATCTGCTCAAAAAAAGTTTGGAGCGGTTTCCCTTGTATTTCTTCAATTCCTTTATCAGCTGATCTGTCCAATTTGGGGTTACTAATCCCATTGTAGTCTCCAATTATACACCAATACTGAAAAGAATAGAAGAGTAAATGTTCAGACAGATGTTTAAAAAACTTGGCTTTTTCTTGGTGTGAGGTGTATAATCCTAACCACAATAGATTTTATTCCCTTTTCGCACAATTACATACCTGCCTTGATCATCAGCAAACGATAAATGTGGATGTAATATACAAAACTACCCATTTTTTTCTTTGAATTAGCAGAAATAAATTTTACACCCAAGATGTTATTTGTCAAATACCATTTCTCAGTCTCTTTAATATGGTAAAAAGGTAAAGGTAAAGGTTCCCCCGCACATGCGTGCTAGTCGTTTCTGACTCTAGGGGCCGGTGCTCATCTCCGTTTCAAAGCCGAAGAGCCAGCGCTTGTCCGAGGACGTCTCCGTGGTCATGTGGCCGGCATGACTAGACACCAAAGGCGCACGGAACACTGTTACCTTCCCACCGGAGTGGTCCCTATTTTTCTACTTGCATTTTTACGTGCTTTCGAACTGCTAGGTTGGCAGAAGCTGGGACAAGTAACTCTGTTACACGGCACTCGGGATTCGACCCACCAAACTGCTGACCTTCTGATCGACAAGCTCAGTGTCCTAAACCACTGAGCCACCGCGTCCCTCTCTTTAATATGAGTTTCTTGCATATTATAACATGGTTCACTTTTTTTCAAATAATGAAATAACATTTTTTCTCTTTTGTGGGGAAATTGCCCTATTAACATTCCATGTCAGAATCATACAATTGAAGGATTCCAGTTGAGGCTCCCATCTCCACAGCCTGTCCTTGATAAGCATAAGATCTCTTTTTATCTTTTTCTTTCCAATCTTTATCTTTTGAAAAATAGTGTAGTTCCGATCCATATTTTTCCAAAATGTTTTGTGCTATAAGGATTGAGTTTATTCTATACCATTGATTTCTAAAGGTAAAGATAACCCTTCCAGCTTATTCCAGAAAAAGGGAGAGAGAGGGAAAAGTAACATTCATGCCAACAGATCTGTACCTAATTCATTTTGCAATTATGTTAAGTATACTCTGTTAATGGTAAAAAGGACTATGCAGTCAATATTGAAGAAAAACAGTTCAGTCTATATAAAGAATTTTTTTTTCAATACTGTGCTGTGTTGTCATTAGGAGAACAAAGGAAACTGCAGATAGACCATGCAGCATAACAGAACTCACCAGAATAAACTTTGCATCCAAATAAATGTTTGATTTCCGAGATTTCTCTTCTCTCCAAGTCAGTCTTTTCCTCTATTCATTTTTTCCCTGTGGTTGCAGGATTATTTTTTTTTAGACTTTTAATTAGATTATTCAGTAGAACAGCACTTCTGCAAAGTCTGCTCTTTCTGGCTGTTCTCTGTTCACTTGGGCTCTATGGATGGGAACTTAATTATCCACCAAAGTTTTCACTTTTCCAAATGTTGTGGTACAATTTAAACTTACCAAAGTATCTATCAACTGTCCAATTAGCAAATTCAACATTGAGGAAACTCTACTGCTTCAAGGTGCCATAAAAAATAAAGTTTATTGAATACATATCTCGGTACTAAAGAAGCAAAATCAGCTCTAAATTTCCCGTGTGAAAATCCAGTTAGTTAACAATAACCATAACCCACACCCACCAAGTGTTCACTGTCAAGTCTCAAAGCCCAGTCTTGCTGGTGCAATGGACATTGCTTCTCAACTTGCCAACAAGCTCAGGGGAAAGGAAAAGATTTGAATGCAGACTTCAAAGATTAAGGAAGCAGACCATGGGAACCAAGAATAATTGCCAGGTGTCTGGCTGAGTCTAGAAATGCTGTCTCTCAACAGTATTTTTCAACTTGATTGGGCAATATGACCTGACCCAGAGGGAGGAGGAAGAAGACAATGCTTTTACTATAGTGATTTGGGTGGTGTCTGGTCAGAGCTGGTTTTAGTTTCATATGTGTGGATATGGTGTACTTAATAAAGCTTTGCATTAAGAGCCTGAAAAGTCTCAGAGAAGTTTACTTGGTTGGGTTCGCTAGTTGGAACCTTGATATTCACATTGCCCAATCATATTTCTTTGGTTTGTTATGAGAACGATCCACTTCTCTTTCAGACACCTGCTTTTGTGATCTTGGTTCTCATGGTCCGTAGATGGCTTCTTAAAAATCCTGTTCCTCCCAAGCTTCCCTTCCCCCCTGTTTCTATGGCAAATTGAGCAGCAAGCATCTTAGCAATTCAATCTTGACAGTATCTTATAAATATGTGTTTAAAAGAAAGTACATGTATTTAAATAAGTGCATTGTTTGGCCTTTTAAAACAGAATTAATAAAAACATTATCAAAAATTTCAAAACTATCAAATTTGGCGTGACCAGATTTGTACATATTATGCGTATTTTAAAAGAATTTCATTGGGTGCTTATTAAATTTTGAATTTTTTTTCAATGTGCTGATACTTATATTTAAAATCCAATATTGCTCAAAGGAAACTGCTAAAACCTTACTCTCTTTTTCAAAGGCTCATCATGAGAAAATATAATTTATAATCTGCTTCTTTGCTGCTATACTCCATAACCAAATGTCATCCATAAAGAAGCTCACTTATTTCCCATGTTGAATTTTTTGGGCCAAAGCCTATGCAAATTAGGATATCTAATCTAGAGACTTAAATTGCAAGCCAATTTACTCCTGTTTATGTCCACCAACTAGCAGATACAGTTTAATGATGTACTCAGGATGCCTCAATATAGTTTTATTCAGTTGTTTCAAACTTAATTTGCTTCTCATGTATCATGTTTCATAGTATATTATGAAAATTAAAATCTCACTGTATGGTATTTTATGTTTCCCCAGAGTTCAGCTCTGAATGTAGCAGAAGAATGCAATACTTCAACTGTGACAGCCACAATACAGGCTCATCTTCCAAAAGCATATCTCAAAGAAGATATTGGTGGAGAACTTATCTATGTACTTCCTCCATTTAACAGTAAAGTCTCTTCATCCTATCAGTCTCTTCTGAGAAACCTGGATACTAATTTAAGTGATCTTCGTATTGGCTGCTATGGAATTTCAGACAGCACTATAGAAGAAGTAAGCACCTAACAGTTTTAAACAATCAGACTTGGTAATATTATTTTATAGTATTCATGTGATGCTCTAGTTGTTTTGGGATTACACCCTAGGTGTTTATTACTCTTGGTATCATCTTTGCTATCTTTTGCCACAGTTGTTCTGCTTTTATTTGCAGATCTTTGTGCTTTATGCATTTCTTCAGTTCTTTCTCTTCTTTTCTATTGGTCTCCAGATTCTACATTGTCCACTATCCAGCCTTTTTTGTCTTCTTATTGACAGTGGCTAAGTCTGGGATATTATGTGGCAGGTGCTTGTTTGGTTGAATTGTAAAGTCCCAGAATACTTTAGCTTCTACATTTTATACAGGTAGTCCTTGACATACAACCATTTGTTTAGTGAGCATTCAAAGTTACAAGGCACTGAAAAAAGTTGCATAAGACTCTTTTTCACACTTATGACAACAGCAGCATCCCCATGGTCACATGATCAAAACCCAGACACTTGGCAACTGGCATGTATTTATGACAGTTGCAGTGTTCTGGGTTGTATAATCAACTTTTGCAATCTTCCAACAAGCAAAATCAATGGAGATATTAGATTCACTTAACAACCAAGAACATTTGGGAAGAATTTGATCCTGTGACTCCGGATGAAGTGGACAGGATCATGGGGAAATTAAGTGCCGCCACGTTGGACCCGTGTCCCTCCTGGCTGGTTTATGCAGCTCAGGAGGTTACACAAGGCTGCCTCCTAGCAGTTATTAATGCTTCCTTGAGTGAGGGGTGCTTCCCTGCCACCTTGAAAGAGGCAGTGATAAGGCCCCTCCTCAAGAAAACTGCCTTGGATCCAGCTATTTTAAATAACTTTCGTCCTGTCTCCAACCTTTGCTTTCTTGTGAAGGTTGTTGAGAGCATGGTGGCATGGCAGCTCCCTTTGGTCCTGGAGGAAACTGAGTATCTGGATCCGTACCAATCGGGTTTCAGGCCCGGGTACAGCATGGAGATGGCATTGGTTGCGCTGGTGGATGATCTCTGGCAGGCCCGAGATAGGGGTTATTCCTCTGTCCTGGTCCTATTAGATCTCTCAGTGGCTTTTGATACCATTGACCATGGTATCTTGCTGTGACGTCTTGAGGGGTTGGGAGTGGGAGGCACAGTTTTACGGTGGTTCTCCTCCTACCTCTCGGGCCGTTCACAGATGGTGTTGGGAGGGGGGCAGAGGTCAGCCCCTAGGCCCCTTAGTTGTGGGGTGCCTCAGGGGTCAGTACTCTCGGCCCTCCTGTTCAACATCTATATGAAGCCGCTGGGTGAGATCATCCATGGTTTCGGGGTGAGGTATCATCAATATGCAGATGATACCCAGCTTTTCATCTCCACCCCGAACCAACCCAGTGATGCCCTTGATGTGATGTCCCGGTATGGATTTGGATGGGAAAGAACAGGCTCTGGCTCAACCCAGCCAAGACTGAGTGGCTTTACGTACTGGCATCTTGTTTAGTCCAAGAGGTTCCATCTTTGGTTATGGGAGGAGAGGTGTTACCTCCCGTTGATAGGGCACACAATTTAGGCATCCTCCTGGATTCACGACTCAGTTTTGAAGATCATATTGGAGTCGTGGCCAGGGGGGCATTTGCCCAGGTTCGCCTGGTGCACCAGTTCCACCCCTATCTGGACCGAGATGCCCTACGTATGGTCACTCATGCACTCATTACCTCCCATATAGATTCCTGCAATGCTCTCTACATTGGGCTGCCCTTGAAGATCACCCGGAGGCTCCAGCTGGTGCAGAATGCGGCCACGCAGGTAGTGATGGGAGCATCCCGATACTCCCATATTACACCCCTCCTGTGTGAGCTGCATTGGTTACCGGTTGTCCTCCGGGTGAGATTTAAGATGCTGGTACTTACCTTTAAAGCCCTACATGGCTTAGGTCCAGGATATTTGCAGGACCGTCTGCTGCCGGGAACGATCTCCCATTGCCCAGTATGCTCACACAGAGAGGGCCTCCTCAGGGTACCGTCGGCTAGACAATGTCGGCTGGCGACCCCCAGGGGGAGGGCCTTCTCTGTGGGAGCACCAGCACTATGGAACCAACTTCCCCTTGAGCTCTGGATGGCCCCGATCTCCAGTCCTTTCGCTGCAGCCTTAAAACACTTCGTTTCCATCAGGCTGAACTGGACTGACGACAGGAATTTTAAAATGTTTTTTAATTTTTAACTCCAATTTTAATTGATTCTATTGGGGCTGTTAATTTAATTCTTTTTAACTTTTGTATTGTTGTATCTTATTTTTGTTAGCCGCCCTGAGTCCTTCGGGAGATAGGGCGCCATATAAGTCCCAATAATAATAATAATAATAATAATAATAATAATAATAATAATAATAA